>QJSC01028986.1:1112118-1198779 GCA_003697955.1 Calidris pygmaea | reverse complement strand
GCCATACATAGCAAGGCTGCCTTTTTGGGGTGCCCCTTCTGACCCTCCATCAGGTTAATGCCCAGAGCTTTGCCCAGCTGTGTGCATCAACCACAGCAGATCCCCATGCAGAAATGGGGTGCAGGGCATCCCATGAGTGCAAGGAAGCACGCAGTGAACGTATCCCTCCCCCCGCCACAGGCGCTCCCCTCCAGCCCCCTAAACCACACCTGCTGGGGAAATGCGACATCTTCTCCCAGCCCGCCCTGGCCGTCCCCGGGGGCCGCTCCGGCAGGGTGGCCAGCTGCCTTGATGCCAGCATGGAATGGCTCCTGAAGGGACAGAGGGAGGACGGGGCAAGTGGTCAGCAGCGGGAGCGGAGCACAGCCCTCCCCGAGTGAGTGGGGCACGCAGCATCCCCTCGTGGCGTTTGGGCACTGCTCTGAGTTTCCTGCTTTCCCACCCCAGGCTGAAATTGAGAAGCTGCAGCAGGGCAGCCCAAACTGTGCAATTAAGTGGTGGTGGCTGGAGTTGGGTGTTCCCATTCTGGCTACACATTTTGTTTTATGAAGCATCTAAAAGTTTGCTTTTGAAGTTAACTCTCCCAGTTCCCAGTAAACAAAGAAAGCCACAGGCACGCTACACGTGGACACACTATACACCAGGTGTAGACAGCTGACAAGAGTGTGATGACTCAAAGCCAGGCATGAGCCTGAACCCCACCAGCAATAAGTCATCAGCACCACTCAGCCCCAGAGACCATGCAGCAGAGCAGGTCTCTTGTGGTGCATGGCAGTCCATGCCTCTAAAAAGGAGGATGAATAACCCAAATGCAAGCAGAATCTGGAGCAACCCACCGAGGAACTCTTCCCAGCCTAAGAGGAGGAGCATCTGGCAAATGAACTCAGCCATGGTGGTGAGATGCAGGGTGACTGCCATCCCTGCCCATGGCAATCCTCACTGCTTGTATGCCAAGACTAAGGACACTCACCCTGGTGTTTTGGACCAACTCAGACACTTAAAATATAGGTGCATCTGATGCCAGAAAAAAACCCAGGCTGTTTTCCTCTCCACTAGAGGAGCCACCAAATTGCACAGGCAGTGCAGCTGTTTCTGCCGATGGAAGTGATGCCCCCCATCTAGCAGCTGATATAACAATGCTCTTTATGTACCTATAACTGACCTTGGGGCCTTTCATCATGATTTATCTTGCTGACCAGCCCCTGACAGTGAAAACATACAGCATCCCTGCCTAGGCATGGCCACTGCTCTGGTGCCCTTAAAATGAAAGGGACAGTGAGGCCACAACTGGAATACTGCGTCCAGTTCTGGGCTCCCCAGTTCAAGAGGGACAAAGAACTACTGGAAAGAGTCCAGCGTAGGGCAACAAAGATGATTCAAGGACTCGAACATCTCCCTTATGAGGAGAGGCTGAGAGAGCTGGGAGTCTTTAGTCTGGAGAAGAGAAGGCTGAGGGGAGACCTTATCAATGCTGACAAGTATCTCAAGGGAGGGTTGAAGGAGGAGGGAGCCAGACTCTTTTCAGTAGTTGCCAGTGAGAGGACAAGGGGCAACGGGCACAAGCTGGAACACAAAAGGTTCCACTTGAATATGAGGAAAAACTTTTTCACAGTGAGAGTGACTGAGCCCTGGAACAGGCTGCCCAGGGAGGTCGTGGAGACCTCTCCCTTCTCTGGAGATTTTCAAGACCCGCCTGGATGCCCTCCTGAGTGGCATGCTCTGGGTGGTCCTGCCTTGGCAGGGTTGTTGGACTAGATGATCTCTGTGGTCCCTTCCAACTCCAAAAAATTCAGTGAAATTCAGTGAAACAGCATTCCTGCTTATCACTCAATTTTTTCCTCAGGAATGAAATTTCCCCTTTGGCTGTCCCATGCCACTACTCAAAGTTATCCCTGGTGATTGTAGTGGTAGGGGGGAGGAACAGCCAAAATGGGGCAAATTGCAGGGATGTGCCAGGGCTGGCAGAGGCGCCTGGGGAAGAGGGGCCACCCCATGCTGCGCCCAGCCCCAGGCAGGCCTCCAAAAGAGATTTTAAGATGCCCAGGCTTACACTCCTGTTAGACCCCTGAAATTAGCATTCAAATCGTTAAATTAAAAATAAATAAATTAATATGTGATTAGACCTGACGCATAGGTTTCCAAGCATGCTCGATCCCTGTCTCAAAGCACCTGTTTGCCTGAGACCACTGGATTATTTTTGAGGATCTGCAGCCCAGAGAAGCACAAGGGACCTTTGTAATCCCTGGCTTTTAATTTTGGACCTGCGTGACTCTTGCAAATGCAGTGGTGCCCAAGCTTATATTGACCCAGCAGACAGGAGCAGTGTTACCAGCTGGGCTTGCATTTCCCAATATAGCACCAATTTGCGTCCCTCAACATGCACGCATGCACAGTATAATTGTATTTTCCACAGCAATTTTATCAGCACTATGGGGACAATGCACCCTGAAAGGGGAAAGTAAGAGGAGTGTCTAACAGCGCTTTTTGCCTTGTGGGTGACCTTCCCTGCTTCTGCCCTTTGGCCCATCCTGCTCCTTTCTGAGCCACTGAAAACACCTCAGAACCCAGAAAGTTTGTCTCAGGGTTGTTCCTGAGACACCCTCTTTTCCTCACCCACCCTCTTTAAAAAAAAAAAAAAAAAGAGAAGAAAAAGGAACAAATATACAAAAAATAATAAAATAAAGCCCAGAGTAGAAAATCCAGTCACATCCAGAGCGCAAGGTTGTGGGCAGCCAGCAGCCACAAATGCTGATGAGCAGAGAATACAAAACCAAAAAAAGTTCCCAAATTCCCGTATTTGTTTTGCAGGCTGCTGGTTTGATGTACTCACCCCTCCTTCCTCCTCCTCCTCAGAGCCATCCCCCTCTTCCTCCGATGAGTCACTACCCTAAGGAGAAGGAAAATCAAGCCGTAGCCATGCTGGCAGGTCTCCATTTGTGTCATGAGCACAATGGTCTCAGCCCAGCCCTGCAGGCCAGTGGTGGATAGTGCGCAGACCATGCCCCCTACTTTGGCCACTATCTCCGCGTTTGGTGGGTGGTGAAGCTACAGCAACCCCTCCGAAGCACCCACCTTGTACCGTCGCTGCGGAGGATGCACGTAGGCGTATCTGTACAGGTTATACCGATGCCTGCTCTTGAACACCTACCAGGAGAAGAAGGGGGTAAATCCTATCAGTCTGGGGGCTCAGGTACAGGACTGACCAAAACGTCCTTGTCCTCAAGACCAGCACCACGTGGGGCTGGACATGCAGGGTCAGGGGAGACCCTACCGCGTTTTCTTCTGAGTCGTCCGACTTGGCTCGCTGCAGCCAGCTCTTGACCTGGGGGAAAGGCTGGGTTGGCACGTGCCCCACACCGGCCCCAGCAAGGCCGGGGGGTCCCCCCACTGCCTGGCACTCACCGAGAAGGCGCACGCCATCCCCACGAGGCAGGCGAAGACCAGGACAGTCCTCATGGCTGCTTACTCTAGGAGAGCAGAACACGGTGAGGGCTTGCTTTTCAGCTAGAATGCACTGTAACTACCTGAAACCATACAAGTGCTTGTGTCCACAAAGGTGAGTGGGGAGAAGGCTGACCTCCAGCCACCTCTTGATGGGGTCACCCAACCCCTCTGGAGACCCAAGTCCATCTTTTTTTTTTTTTTTGATAGATCTGCCTCAATTTCCACAAATACAGTTTGTTTTTGCAAGAAGCCACAAAATACCAGAAAAGTGCATTTCACCTGGTAGTGGCTTCATTGCTTCTGTTGAGCAGGACTACTTGCTCCTGCTTCCCCATCGCCTGTGAGAGAGTGGGGAAAAACAACCCCAGCCGGAGACGCAGTAGAAGCTGCCGGCGGGAGTGCTGCCCACTGTGGCCGCCCTCCCACAGCCCTGCAACCTGCTCGGGCTCTGCACAGGGAGCAATGCCCCTAGGGATTACCACACAGAGAGTTTAGCCTCATGGAAGAAAAATAAATCAGCAGACAAATAAGTGAATATAACCGGCTTCTACAGTCAGCCATCGACAAAAATAGCAGTGGCAAGGCACCAACGGCTGCACCCCCCTGTAGGCATATCCAGGGAGGGAGGCTTGGCTCTGGGCAGGTCCAAGCTTCACCCCCTAAGCATCAAAACCCAGCCTACCCTCCTCCATGCCAGCCCCAGCAAGGAGCCTGCCTGACGCTTCCCACAGCACTCCAGCCTCCCTGCGGGGAGGATGCTCCTGGCAGACCCCCCAGGGATCAGTCAGGCCTTCCTTTTTCCTACCCTTCTTCCAGCTAAACCCACCATCTGCTGTGCTGAGGTTTGGGGGGAGTAGTTATTATATTTATCTGCACTTGAAGTTCCCCCATCTTTGCTTAACTCAGGCTAGAAAACAGCTGACCACATGCTAGCTTCCTTGGCCATGCAGCAAGGCTCGGGACGCTCATTCCCTCCACCCCAGTGCTTCGTGAAGCCATAGATCCAGGAAAGGGCTAAAAGCAGCATCCAGCCCCCTCAGCAAGCTAAGCCCTCCCACCCCCCTGCAAACAGATGGCAATGCACAACTGGGCTGGGAAAAGCAGCAGCAAGCTTACCCCACCACAGCACTGATGGCTGCCCACGGAGTCACCCGGCACAGATTTTTCTCCTGCTGCTGCCCTGCCAGGATATAAGGTCTTTTTTGCCCCCCCCCCCCGGCCTCAAGCCAGTCGCCGCCCTGCCCAGAGTGACGCCAGCTGGCTGGCGCATGCCAGAAAACCCCCAAACTTCAACACTGGCAGATTTGGTACACAAACATAGCGCCCCGCGCCACGGCCAAACCCGGGGAGGTTTGCACCACACCACTTAATTGAGGGTCTGGCCTCAGAGGAATGGCTGGGAGGCTGGAGTCTATAATAACACTCTGGGTTTAAATTAAAATAAATATTGGGAAATCTGTTCTTGAGGGGTGTCTACCTCCCTTTTTCGGAAATTCTGTCATTGTTTTTTCAAGAAGACAAAAAAGACCAACCTCAAAGGCCCGGCTCCACAGTCACTTGGGCACAGACATTAGACCAAAAAAAAAAGGCTAAATCCAAACAAGTCCCTTTCCAGGCTGCCTGTAGAGGTGAAACAGGCCTTGAAAACGGGACTCAGGTACAGGTGTTACCAGTCCTCCTTTGAGAGCCACTTCTGCCACAGTGATGCTACAAAACACATACCTGCTTTGTTCCTCATGCTCCCCAAACCACACAGACCCATGCAGCGGCCAGCCCAGTCCTTGCTCTCCAAAATCAGGTATTCCCCAGCTGAAGTCCGGCAGCTCTGTAAACGTCCCCAGCAAAGGAGAATAACTGTCTGGGGCAAAAAAAAAATGCAAAAAACCCACCCTCATGGCCACCCAAAGCTCAGTGGGGACCTTGGTGGCAGGATACGGCCAGTGGCTGGAGCTCACCTCTCATGCCCTCTGCCTGATGGCAGGGGATGGGGGCACATGGGTGCTGCCACTGCCCCCCTGCACCCACCTCTGCAGGGACATCCTTTCTCCTTTTACTATATTTATCATTTCCTGCTGGGATTTCAGCCACCCAGCTCTTCAGTGCACCTCTGCTCCCTCCCTCACAGATTTTTCTTGCACAGACCCCTTGCCGCTCCAGCACATGCCCAGGCTGCAGCAGCTCAGGGAAATAATTCCCCACTGAATGCAGCTTTGCTTTCCACAGTGGCAAGGAGAATTGTAAATTCCACATGACGCCTTCAGCCCTACAACCCTCAGAGAGGGAACGGCGGAGCTGGAAAATGCCTGCCTTCAAGCAGGTTAGACAGTGATAAAACTATGGTTATTTAGGGGAGAAAAATCTGCTTTGCAGAGGAAGACCTGAACACTCCCGTCTGCTCAAAACCAGGGGCTATGCTTGCTGAAAGCCTCACCCACATCCAGGGGAGCCCAGTTTGAGTCTGAACATGATTGGGAAGCAAAGGATTTCCAGTTGACCAAACTGGACCCAGGTTAGGACCAGTAAGACAAATCTTTTTTTGTCGTTGTCATTGTAATTTTGTCTTCTTGATCATCACCACCTCAACAGGTACATAGTGGGGAGTGGCTAATTGCTGACAAAGCACAAGCACATCACGTGCTTTTGGGGAGGAAGAGGTGGCCTGGGGACCCCGGGGGTTTGGCAGCCCTGGCAGCAAGCTGGGCCGCCTGTCTGCCCTGAAAACCCTGGGGCTGCAGGGCACAGCTGTGCCTGCCCCACGGGCTTCAAATCCATTGTGTCACCATGAGGAACCGTAATTATAAGGGAGGTCTGGAGTTGGCTGTGGCTTTCAGCTGGCGCCTTGGGCCAGGAAAACCCACACACACCCACCCAAAAAAAAAAAAAAAAAAAAAAAAGAAGAAAAAAAAAAGCCATGCAGTTTTCCAATGCAAACACAGCAGCCGTCAGTGAGAAGAGACACCAGCATCATGAGGGACCTGGTACCCCCCAGCCCGTTGGGCTGGGGTGGTTGGAGTGGCTGCCCTGCCGGGGGTTGATGTAGGGCACACAGGACAGAGACAGCCCTGCTTCCCTCTGCCCCACACCACGATGGGCTGCCCTGCACAGGAGAGCGGGAGGCACGCGCCCAGCTTTGAGCTTGGATTTTGTCAGGGTTGGGGAACAGAGAGTCCTGGTGGGAGGCGATTCTTAATGTAATTAAAGGGCTGCTGCTCCAGGCTGTTTAAAAAAAGAAAACTGACTATAAAAAAGCATATTTCACCCAAGATGCCTAAAAAACACCAGGATAATTAATGTGTGCTGAAGTGCCTCACACAGGCAGCACCTATGTTTAGCTCCTGCGCCAGGGAGCGGGTGCTGCCTGGGCAGGCCACCAGCAGCAGCAGCCCCACAGCACCCTGCAGGGAGATCAGTGGGGAAGCTGGCCAAATGTATCCAAATGTTTCCATTTAAAATAATAATAATAAGTAATTCTTTAAAAAACATCACATCTCAGGATTGGAGCATTGGTGTCTTAATTCTTTTGCCAGCATCCCTGGCTCTCCAAGGCAGCAGGGCTTGGAGAGATCACCTGTTGCCCCAAAAGCAGCGTTTGGTATTGATTATTAAAAGTAGTCGCAGGATCTGACAGCTTCATGAAAGCAATCTCACCTTTCACGTAATCACGGAATTGTTGGAGTTGGAAGGGACCTCTAGAGATCATCCAGTCCAACTCCCCTGCCAAAGCAGGGTTGCCCAGAGCACATCACTCAGGAGCATCCAGGTGGGGCTTGAAGATCTCCAGAGAAGGGGACTCCACACCCTCCCTGGGCAGCCTCTTCCAGGGCTCTGCCACCCTCACCCCAAAGAAGTTCTTCCTCAGATTGGAGTGGAACTTCCCATGGTCCAGCTTGTGCCTGTTGCCCCTCGTCCTGTCACTGGGAACCACTGAAAAGAGTCCAGCTCCATCCTCCCTCAAACCGCCCTTTAGATACTTATAAGTAATAATAAGGTCTCCGTAAACAGAGCACAGAAGAGCTCACCTGCCTCCAGGGGATGTGCCAGACAGCAAAACCCCATTTTTGGGGAGCACGTTGAGGTGACGAGGCAGACGTGCAGCATGCAGCCCAGGCGTGCAAACACAATGGTTTCCCATTTGCACTCCCATCATTTTAATGTTTTTTAACCTGTACAAGGACGCTGCTGTGTTGCTCATTACACACTTTGGTGAGCAAGCTGGGGGCATTGCTGCCCTCACACAGACAACGCCAATCCCCCCAGGCAGCTGCTGCTGCTCCCAAGCCTCGCAGTCAATCCTGTGACCAGCACTGGTGGGGTCTGCACCAGGCGCTGGCACCAGATCTGTGCCGCAGCTGGGTGGGCTTGCCCCCAGCGTGGCCCCGCAAGGGCACTGCGTAGGGTTTTGATGTCATTGCCTGAGCACATGGAGACCTCATGGTCAGAGTGTCCCTGTCTGGCACAGGCTGACATGGCCTCTACATCCAAATTTAATTATTATTTTTGCAGGGCGGTAAATGAGCAGATCAGTGTGCTCCCGTCCTGCCCAGGTCCACCACGGGGCCAAGGCTGTGGTTGGAGTTGCACTGTCCTATTTCCACACCCTGGAGCTATTCTGGAAGGAAACCTCAGGGCCAAGAATAAATAAAGAAAACAAAACCAGAAGGACACTTTGAGCATGGTGGGGAGAAGCCAAGGTGTTGCTGCCGCTAGGAAAAGGGGCAACCCTGCCGTGCAGCACCAGCCCCAGCCACCTCCAAAATGTGCGTGGGGGGCACTGGAGGCAGAGCTTGCCCCAGCTCCCTCTTCTCCCCACGTGCCGTCAGGGACAGGAGCACGTGCGCCACAGCCACGACCTGGGGAGCCAAGTGATGAGGAGGGAGACCAGCAACAGAGTAAGAATAAGGCATCCCTGTCTCATCCCTCTTACCTCTCACAGCACAAAACCAAATGCAAACCAACATCAGCTGCGCACGCAGTTTGTTATTTTCTTGCAAACAGTAGATTTTAGAATAAAAGCGGGAGGGGAGAATACCTAAAATGCACCACGCATCAACTTCAGTTATCAGTACACAACTTGTATATATTGGCCCTCTGCAACTAAACATGTTATATGATTTTCCTTTTTCTCTGAGGTAGGAAACCAGGTACAGGAGATTAATTCTAATTACACAAAACGCGGGCCACAAGTAGCTCTGTAACGTGTGGACTTTGAAGCATCCTGAACTCCGGGGAACAAAAACCCAGCAAATCACTGAGGCAAAGTCCTAGCGTTATCACAAATCCCATCACTCGCAACCACTCAGGTCTTCACGTGTTTGAGCAATACCTGTATACCATATTCCCTCTGGATTTTTTGGTTGTTTTATTTATTTTTTTTCTCGAGAGGAAGAAATTGCACACCAGCTAGAATGAGGTACCAGGATTGTCAACTGTCTCCATCCACATAAGAGCCCTCAAACACAGCCACACAACAGAAACAGGAGAAAAAAAAAACAAATAAACTCCCCAAAAGGCCCCATTTTTTGGAGAGCAGGCAGAGAGCCCATGTTCATTGCAGAAGTACCAACCAACAACCTGCACACCCAGCTCAGGAACTGAGCTCTCTGCCAAAGTCAAATCAGTGTCCCTGGACAGTTGGACATCTGGCTGGTGTGGCGGAACCTCACTAGCCGTGCCACGCTGGCGATGGCTGCCCACCTCCCTGCTACTGCACAGAATCACAGAATCTTCTAGGTTGGAAGGGACCTTAAAGATCATCTTGTCCAACCATCAACCTAATTTTGACAAAAATAGACACCCGCACAACAAACAAGAATCATCACCATCACTAAACCATACCTCCCAGCACTACATCAACCCGTCTTTTGAACACCTCCAGGGATGGTGCCTCAACCACCTCCCTGGGCAGCCCATTCCAGTGTCTGATAACCCTTTCAGTGAAAAAGTTATTCCTAATATCCAGCCTGAACCTCCCCTGGCGTAACTTGAGGCCCTTTCCTCTTGTCCTGTCGCCTGTGACTTGAGAGAAGAGACCGACCCCCACCTCTCTACACCCTCCTTTCAGGTAGTTGTAGAGAGCGATAAGGTCTCCCCTCAGCCTCCTCTTCTCCAGGCTGAAAAGCAGGTTCAAGCACGCCCTGATTGAACCTGCAAAAACCCCTGCCTTTGGGTTTAAAAAGTTGCTATTTGGAGAAGAGGCGGAGCACACTGCGTGTGTTAGCGTCAACTGCTGCTGCACTTGCACTGGCTTTATGTTATTGTGTATCCATATATATTATCCACATATATTATTATTATCCATATACACACAGATAAGTACGTGTTTCTTGCAATAAGTACCTTCACATTCAGGCACTCATTTTATTTTCAAAAAAGAAGGCTTTGAAAATTTTCATGCTATAATGAACCTCCTTTTCGCTCTGCAAGTGTCATAGAATTGCCCAGGCTGGAAGGGACCTCCAAAGGTCATCTAGTCCGACCTCCCCGCAGTCAGCAGGGACACCCCCAACTAGACCAGGTTGCCCAGGGCCTTGTCGAGCATCACGCTGAATATCTCCAGGGATGGGGCCTCAACCACCTCCCTGGGCAACCTGTTCCAGTGCTCCACCACCCTCACAGTAAAGAACCCTCTCCTAATCTCCAGTCTAAATCTGTTCCCCTCCAGCTTAAAGCCATTGCCCCTCGTCCTGTCACTGCAGCCCTTTGTAAACAGACTCTCCACAGCCTTCCTATAGCCCCCTTCAGGTACTGGAAGGCCGCTATTAGGTCTCCCCGGAGCCTCCTCTTCTTCAGGCTGAACAACCCCAGCTCCCTCAGCCTGTCCTCGTAGCAGAGCTGCTCCAACCCCCTGATCATCCTTGTGGCCCTCCTCTGGACCCTCTCCATCAGGTCCATGGCCTTCCTATACTGAGGGCTCCAGACCTGCACACAATACTCCAGGTGAGGTCTCACCAGAGCAAAGTAGAAGAATCACCTCTCTGGACCTGCTGGCAACGCATCTTTTGATGCAGCCCAGGATGCGATTGGCTTTCTGGGCTGTAAGTGCAAACTGCCTGCTCATGTCCAGCTTCTCGTCCACCAGCACCCCCAAGTGGGAAAGGAGTCCCGACGAAAGATCATGGAGTGGGGGGTCAGACATGACTACCACTCCTAACAAGGCCGGGTCCACGTCTTGGAACGTAAACGAGAACAACTTGGAGTACTCCAAGTGGACCCGGGTGGAGAGGTCGGACAGGTCCAGGAAAACCTACTGTAGGGTAGGGAGACCACATAGCTGTTGTGGTGTGTCGAAAGTGTCGTCCACAAACTTGCTGATGGTGCCTTTAATCCCCCTGTCTATATCATTGATAAAAATGTTAAACAGTATTGGCTCCAGCACAGACCCTTGAGGAACACCACTTGTGACTGGTTTCCATCTGGACTTTGAGCCACTGAGTACCACCCTCTGGATGTGACCATCCAGCCAGTTCCTTATCCACTGAACAGTCCACCCATCAAATCCATACCCCTCCAATTTGGCAATCAGGATGTTGTTGGGGACCGTGTCAAAGTGAAAGAGCTTGGGGTCTGGGACTGGAGAGGGCAGGTGCTGCCTCCCCTCCCCAGTCACAGAATCACAGAATCGCCTAGGTTGGAAGGCACCTTTAAGATCATCTAGTCCAACCACCAACCTAACTCTGACACAAAAAAAAAAAAAAAAAAAAAAAAAACCAACACAACAAAAACAAAAAACCCAACCTGTTTTCAGTAACTTGGGGCCTTCTGCTAAAACAAAACACCAGCTCTTTGCAGCTTTGTATTTCAGGGTGTGAAAACAGAAAAGCCTGCGCTGTGAACCAGTTTCTCACTCTGCAGCTTTAAGGTCTCTATAGCGAGTCCAGGGGTGCAGTACATGTGGGTGACAACGCTTGTGCTCTATGTGCCACCCTGTGATGTCCCACTCCTTGGGGGAGTACTGGGGGGACCACAAAACTCCCAGGACACGGCTGAGCTGGGGATTGCCATTGAAGTGGATGGCAGTAAAGGAAGCTGGAAGAAAAATTTCCTTACAGCGTTCATAATGTTTGTAATATTTTGAAGTTTCACTGAGGTCAGAGACTGTTTTCCATGGCTGATTGTTCAGATTGATGGCAGCAGCAATTCCGTCAGAGGTTTTTCCTCCCCATTGAAAAAGGCAGAGAAACACAATCAAACTCTCCTGGCCTCACCACACGCTTGGCTCCGGTTCCCGTCACTGAAATGCATCACAGGGGGCACAGAAGAGACAACCCCATCGGACTGTTTCTTCCATAGATATTGCCATTTTTCTAAAGACAAAAAGGGCCTAAGCCCTGCAGCCAGCTGTGGTACTCAGCCCACCATGGGAAACCCAGGGCGCTTGGCTGCGTTGCCAAAACAGCTGTTGCTGGATGGAGAGGTGCTCTGCAGGTCATAAGGGTCACTGTTTCTCCCACAAAAGCCAGGGAAATAAGAGAGTTGAATAAATGCAGCTTGTGTGCTGTGGCTGCCCCAAGTGCAGCTGCTGCAGCCGGACTCAGTGCTTCTGCCTTCCACTGCTTCAGCCATACCAGCTACTTATTAAAAATAGATTTTTTTTTTCTTCTTGGAAAGAACAAAAAATTAGACAAGAAACCTTTCTTTTAAGATGATGCAGACTCATGTTTTCACAAACTCAAATGTGACCAAAAAATATCTGCTTTAAATGGTGTTGCTGATTCCTGGGTAAATCACTGCGTTCAGTTCTGGAGGCCACCCCCAACACACAAAAAATGCCACGTGGGTGGATAAGAAAAACACATACGTTGACGTGGACATTTTTTATCCTTTCCTAACCTACCAGGCAAGCTGACCCTTACAAATTTATCACACAATCAGCCCAAAATGAGATGCAGGAACACCTCCAGCGATAGCAGAGCCCACAGCCAACCTCCCCAGCTGCTTTCCCTGTCTGCCGGACAGCAGTGAGTGGGAGCACTGCCCTCAGATGCTCACCACGCGCAGGCATGTGTCGCAAAAACCAAACACAAGCTGCTGCTAAAAATGCCTTAAAGTCCTCAAAGCAAGCACCTTTTGGCCACGCTATCTCTGACCACTTAAAACCTCACCCCATGAAGCTCTGACCACCACCAAGCCCCTCTGGATGGCAGGCGGGGTAGCCCTGCTTGCACATGGGTGAACAGCATTTGATGGGGACAGCCCAGGCCACCAGTGTCCCCAAAAACCTGCCCATCCTCACAGATATATGATGCCAGGTGCTGGGCACATCCCTGCACGGGGCCACCATGAGCGGCTCCCTCCCTGTACCCAGGCGAGACGTTTCCCCAGGGAAGGGCTGAGTTTCCCCCGCACTGTGTTGCCCGGACAGACAAGCCGGTGGGAAGCCGTCCCAGCAGGACTGGCAGGCAACAGTCAGCTCTGGCACCAGCTCCCTGGCCTTTGGGGAGCAGCCAGGCAGCAGGAGGCAAATTTTGGGCCTTGCTGGCGGGGACGTGCGTGCAACCGCAGCGTGTCCCCTGGGAGGTCACGCGAAGGGGACCCACGTGCAGAGGGAGCGCAGGCGGCTGCCCCTCCAGCGCAGGGTGCAGCGGGGAGCTGTACGCCCTTTTTGCAAGGCACACTCACCCCCTGCTCAAACTAAAGACAAATCAGCCCAGTTTTTTTCTCCACGCATGAAACAAGAGGAGGACGTGTGCTTGCCGTCTCCTTTGCCAGGGGGCTGATTGCGAGTAGCCCCCTCCCAAGGTGTGTCCTGCTGCCTCTTGCCCCCGCTCTGCTCACACAAGGATGAGGGGCAGAGGGTCACGCACAAACTGCAAAAAAACAGTTTCAGGGAGCCCATTTCATCCTGCCTTTGCGATGTCTCAGTATCCTGGGTTGAGCGACACAGGACTAACTTTTCTTCTAATGCTGGGGAAAACTGCACTTTTAGAAGACTCTAGTGTCTGAATTTGTGAAAATACTTACCTTATAGCCAGCCAGGCTCTGTGGTCTCGAGGTCTCGAGGTCTCAGTGTTTTCAAGCCTTGCCAGGTGCAGGGACGAGGAGGAGTAAGGCCTGGGCATTTGACCCAGACTGGACAACAGGCGAACATCACATTCAATATAAATTAGAAAAGTTTGCTGTGTAGTTCTCTCTCCCTTGATGGCAGTGGGTCCAGACAACTCCTTGCCCTGGTGCCGGAGCCCTGAGCCCTTCCCTTCCTCCCCAAGCCACAGCACCCACAGGGTCCCACACTGGCTGTCCCTGCTGGGAGGGTACAGCTTCTGCTGGTAGAATTGCCTGAGTATAATCCTTGTATATCTTGTATCAGTATCAGGATTAATACTGGTTCTTTCGTATTATTGTTAATTATTTAGTCTTAGTTTATTAAATCTATTTATATTTCAACCCTTGTGTTTCTTTGTGTCCTCCGATTCCCCTTCCTAGACGAGGAGGGGTCATTGGGTGAAAGAATAATTGTCTAAACGACAATAGATTGTTATGGTTTTTTTTCTCAAACCATAACACTCAGCCATCCTGCTCATGGGCTGGGCTCACCACAAAGCTGCAGAGCACCCCTCGCTTTCCTGGAGGGACCTGAAAAAAAAACCTCCTGGTCCCCATCCCCACCAGTTGTACCCACTGAAACACCACCCCTGATGGGCCTGGGGATGCAACCTGGCCCCGTGAATGGAGCTGTCACCGAAATGTCCCCGCTGCCTGAGCACCAGCACCGCTTGCTGGAGACGGGAGGGTTCACAGCAGCGCCCGACCCTGTGCTGCCGCGCTGAGCAGCCGCAAACACATCCTTACTGCAATTTCAAACCAAAACGACAGCTGTCACCCAGCCCTTTTTGCACCTCTGGGCTATAGCCAAACCCATGCTTGCTGTCTTTCACCCCAGTGATGGGGCTGTGCACTAGCATTTTGGTACCTGCGACCCTGGCAGGCATCACCACTGCCACAGCATCCCCCAAGCTAATGCAAGGAGTCCAAGAAACAAGAGACAAGCCACAACTGAAGTATCCACTGCAAAGTGGAGACCAGTGGGGCAGAGGAGGCAGGGTCAGGAAAGAGGCTCATTCCCAGGGCAGCAGCGTGGGGAAGCTGCACTTTTCAGAGATGATCTCATACAGAAGTGGAAAAAGCCTAGGCAGGATGGAAATTAAAACATAAACTCCACAAAAAGCGGGAACTTTCCGCCCCCGGTTTTTGTAGCGATGGAAAGAGTCTACAAATTAAGTGCAGTTTCACTATAAGCAGTAAAAAACTATTTCATTTCTTTAGTGATTCTTGAATTCAGTATTGCAATGCCCAGCAATGACACCACTGGCCCAAGACAGATGAAAGGCATGCACCCACTCTCACCGACCCTTTGGAGACTGTCCCCTGCAAAGTCTTAACTCCATGCTGTAAAACTGTGCAGCTACACAACAGCTCGCAGCTTCCTCTGCCAGCATCAATACCCATGCTGTACAGCTTGTCACACACATGTGAACAAGTAAGAAGGGCCTGAATGGGATTTTAAACAAATAATGCATTGTTTTCTTGCTTGCTCCTAGGGGAAAAGTCATAAAAGGTACACTTAGTAAAAGAGGCTTCACCTATCATCTAACAGCCCATGACAACCCATGCAGCCCATCTGCATCTCTGCTGCAGGGGATCTGCTGCCAAGGGCGACCACAGGCACCCAGAAACAGCAGTCCAGGAAAGCCTCCGTGTCCTGAGGTATCTCCTTCCCAGAGCTTCAGGAAGAGCAGAACAACCCTTGCTCACTGCAGCAGGTGATGGCTATAATATAGCAAAGCTCCAGGCCCAGCTCACTGGGATCATGAGCCAGCTTTTTCACCCCACTTTTGGGTCACCTAGGGGCAGAGGTGGCCCTTGGGGTGCCTGGAAATAGGGGGGTAGGAACACCCCTCAGCCTCTGCTTTCCCTCTCACCATGCTGCAGCTCCCCATGCAAACAGCCTGCCCTTTGCTCCCCGACTGCTCTGGTCCGACCCCAAACCACAGCACCCAACTGCCCCTGGGAAAGAAAAACCCACTGTGGAGTTTGACGGTTTTAATGGTAATTAAAGAAATCAACAGGGTACATTTCAGCTTTGAAATATAAGTGCAAAAAGGATACAACATAATGCTTTCTGTACATTTCTTACAAAATATTACATACATCCCATATGAAGTGGTACTTCACGCACCGCTGAGCCCACGCACAGCGTGTGCACACCAGCTGTAGCTTTTCCTCCTTATGTGCAGGATGTGGAGCTGATGGAAAGCTCCCACTGGAGTCTGGGCAGACAATTTTTGGGCAGTGGCAGGTAAATACAAGGGATGAACACAGGGACCTTTCTGCCCACCATGCCCAGGCGCAGCTCCCAGAGTGCCGAGCCGACACCGTGCCCTTGAGGCCAGCGGGCAGCATCACCCTGCTGGCTCCTGCAGCTCTCAGCTGCTCTCTGTTTTGGTATGGGAAGTGCCTTTTCTCTCTGCGGTTTGGCGTTTTTCCCTGTGTCTGCCATCATCTCCCACTTCATGCCCTGTGTAGTGTGCCTTGGCGTACCTGCCTCCATTTTATCCACAGCACCTTCTCAGGAAGAAGTCAACCAGGCTACATAGCAAATAAATTAAACCCCTCCTCCCTCCATGCCCCCCAGCACCGACAAGGCTGTGGGGCACGCATCAGTACCCATCCTGGCAATCGTTGTCATCGTAGTCAGCAGCAGGCTTGTTGCGGTAGGCGCCCGGACGCCGTTTGCGCCTCTCTCTCTCCAGGCTCTGCAGCGAACTGTTGTCCCCACGGCTGCTGGACTCACGGGTGGCATCCTCCTGGGATTGGCTCTCCTCATCATCGTCGTCTCCCAGGGACTCGCTGTTGTTGCTCTCTGTGGACCTGCTGTCCTCGTCTACACTGTCCTCTTGGCTGCCACCATCCTCTGGGGATGCGCTCTGGCTCTCAGCTGATGTGCTTGGCACATCCCCATCAGGGCTGGAGTCATTCTCGTCCTCCTTTGACTCCTCCACAGTGTCCTCTGTGGACTGGCTCTGGTCATCATCATCTTCCCTGGACTTGCTCTGGTCGCCCTCGTCTTCACCAGACTCACTGTCAGGCACAGATGGAGCACTCCTGTCCTCAGCAGACTCCCGGTCCTCCTGCCCTTCCCGAGACCAGGTGCCACTGCGCTCACTCGATGTGCTCACCACCTCATGGGACATATCTTCTGGGGACTCCCCCAGCTCTTCATCTGACTGGTCAACAGTGCCCTCCCTGGACTCACTGCCCTCTCCCTCCCTGGAGGGGCTGTCCTCACCATCCCCACCCTCCCTAGAGCGGCTGGCGCTGTTTTCCTCTGACTTGCTGGCGACAGGCTCTTCCGACTGACTGTCATCCTCTGTGGATGGGCTGTCTTCTCCTGAGTCAGCATCCTCCACCTCTGGGGACCTGCTGTCACCCTCCTCCCAGTGGTGGGAGCCAGCCCCCCAGCTATTCTCTCGGCTGCTCACTGGGGCACGAGGGCCAGCACGGCGCCCCTTGTAGCTGCTGCCTGGGCTGTCAAAGACAGAGGGATCATCGCCCTGCATGGCTTCATCCTCAAAGTTGTAGCTCTCCTCCTCCTCCTGGCTGCTGCTGCTACCCCCTCCCCACCTGTAGGTCTGCTCATACCGGCTGCCAAGGTAGTTCCTGTACTGGCGGTGGTCTGCCCCGACGCTCTCGCTGCTGCTACTGCTGCTGCTGTCACCATGCCCTCCACCAGCCCTGGCATCCCCACGGCCAACATCATGGCTGTGTTCGCCTGCCCCATCAGCACCAGCCACGTAAGTAGGACCTTCACCTCCCTCTTCTTCCCCGTGCTCGTTGAAGGTGTCATCCCCACTGTCGTCCTCCTCGTCCAGGAGCCCGCCGGCATGGGAGGGAAGCCCATTGATTCCAGTGCCATGGTTCTCTCTGTTGTCACCATCATGAGCATCATGTGCATCTTCCTCCTATGGAGGTGACAAATGGAGACAAATGCAATGGCAGGTTCACAGGTGCTATCAGGCCAAGTGCTACCCTGACTGACACCAGATCTGGGGCTAAGTGCACTTCCCTGGCAAAGTAAGACACTCCTCTCCACTTACTCACCAGGAAACCAAGGCTGTTCCCATCCTGGGTACTCTTGTCCTTGTGGTCCACCCAATTCAGGTGCTGAGCTTCCCCAACTCTTCCCCCCTTGTCTTGGCCACCGTGCTCACTCAGCTCCTTGCCCACGGCGTTCCGACCCACTGGGTCCCTGGCAAGGGCATTTTCCCCCCTCTCCACACTGGCAGGAGGAAGTCTGCCATCTCCACCACCCAGGAGGTTGCCCAGCTTGCTGATGTAATCTTCATTTCCTGTGTCCTGGAGGCAAAACATGACACAGTGCCTTGGTTTATTAAACACCACCGCAAGTACTGCTGCAGTGTGACATATTGCTCCTAAGCCGTGCAAATGCTCAAGTCTTTTTAATTGCTCACACCTTGGCCCTTCAGTCGATTCTGCTGATGCAAAATAAAAAGAAGTAGCCATCAACAAAAAGGCAACCCAGAAAAGCCCAAACTCTGATGGTTCAGAGTACAGAAATTGCTTTTTCAGGACCAACACAGCAGAATGCATCAGGTGAATTGGGAACGTGCACAGGAAGGCAAGGCAAAATGAGATCAAACCAATACAGCTTGAAAGCCTGAGTAGACAGGCAAAGTTCAAAGACCCGCAGAAGCAGCAGCTCTTTCCTCAGGTGCCTGGTCCAAGGATGCCTGCCCAGGGGTGGGTCCCCACCCCAGACTTCCTTCCATGGGCGGCTGCCACCTGCGGGTCTGGGGCACCCCCCAGCTTACCTCCTGCTGGGCACTGTGGTGGGGGTGGGTGGACTCGTGGCCGGGCACCTAAACACATCCAGGAGACATCTGATCAGTGATCGGTGCGCCTTGGCTGGGCGAAACTGCTGGGGTTTGGGGTTTGAGTACCTGTTCAGTGGGTACTTACGGGATAAGCGCAGGCGACAGCCCAGAGGAGCAGCACCAGGAACGCAGCCCTCATGTCAGTTGTGGTCCCTGTGGCTGCAACAAGGAACAAAGTATTTGCATGTGCCCCTGTCTATAACTTGGTCCCACAATGTCCTTCCAACTGATACAGCCTTGCCGTCCCAGTACGTGTTGCTCAGCCTAGCATGTCATCAAACAAGCCAAGGACTTGTGACCCCTCCTGGCACCTTCTGTGCAGGAACCTCACTTTAGTTTGGGATTTGAAATACCTGACCATGTTCTTGTAGATTTTTTGTCTAAGCATCATTAAAGAGTGGGAAAGCTCCTCCAAATTCCCTGTTCCCATGGTAATGTCACCCGCCACCCAGCCAAGCTCAGTGGCCGTGATGGCAGCCAACACCACAGATGGGCAGCACCATGAGACCATGCAAAGCTGCACCTCCCACCCGGTGTGGTCCCCACCCCATAAAACCTCCTGCCCAAAGGAGAGCACCCTGGTAAGATAGCCCTGCAGAGAGTTAGATCCCCAGCGGGTTGGTCTGGCATCCCAGCAGCGCTGCTGCCTGCACAGGCAGGTAAAGCAGCGGGGGGCTTTCTTCCAGCTCTGCTCCCATTTTCCAAGCCCCTTAAGCAGCCCAGCACTGCATCCCCACAGGGCACTCTAACTGCATATCACCCTGCACCCAAAACGTGCTGGAGCAAAGAGCCATGGTCCTGATTTCCTCCCTTATGAAGCAACACCTACATCCCAGCTTACACGTGTCTCCTGCTTTCTACCCCCATCCCCAGACGCTGCCATTTTCACTCCAGGCAATGCCAAAGCAACCCAAAGAAACTAAAACCTTTACCTTGAGGCATGGTGCAAGCTGGTGTCTCCTCTGGTGGTCAGGATGGGGCAAGCTGGCTGCCTGTGCTGGGATGCCCCGGGCTGTGTGCCCTGGCCTGGTGGCACGGGCATTTAACTGCTGGCCGGTGCCGGCCCCGGGCAGGGGGCAGCCAATGGCACCGGCGGGCAGCGCTGCCGTGCGCGGAGGTGTCACCGGGAACTGGCCTCCCACGCTTCCTCTGGCCTCCACTGGGACGCCGGCCCTAAAAAAGCTCCTTGTGGTTGCAGGATGACGAGATGGGCTGTCGGTTAATGACTGACTGTGCTGGCCCCGTGTTTTGACTGCTAAATTTATTCCATTCACACACTTCCCGCCGTGACACACACAAACAACTACGGCGTCGCCCACGCCAAGCGCCAGACCCCATCCCGGGGATGGCATACTCCTACGGGGTGCACTTGGGAGCGGCGTTTGCCCCGTGCCATGGACCAGTGTGCTGAAACCCACACGGGACCATTCCCCTGCCAGGACTCAGCCTTTCCCTCCGCCTCAGGGCAGGAGCACAAAACACCTTGCTAGAAGGAGAGGACATGGCTATTTTCATACCCCCACGCACACTTACAGAAGGGAGAAAGGAAACATTAAATGGAGGTGCGCAGGGATGATCCCAGCCTCAGCACTTCTCCCAGCTGCTGGCCGGGGGATGAAAACTCTGGAAAACACGGACAAGAACACGTGCACATGGGCATGTACATGCAATCATATATATGAGTACATACACATGCACCACATATACCCCAGTGTTTCTTGGTGCAGAATGGATTATTTACTCCAAACAATGCAATAAGCCAGCAGCACAGGTCACCCCTACTTGCTCTCAGGTAACACGAGAGGCAGTTTGCAAACCTCCACGTGTGCACACACGCATGCCCTGAAATAGTCCAACCGCACCTCTCTGCCCGCACGGGTTAGGACAGGACCAGCACACCCCAGTCTGGGGCAGAATATTGAAAAGCCTGGCTTTTCCCTCTGTCCCAGCCTGGGCGGAAGCAAGGTGGCTTCCTTGCCTGTATTTGGACATTACTAAATCCTCCGTGCCAGCAACACCCCTGCTTGCTAATAAAAACACACCACAGTACAAATAGGTTGCTTTGAAGCAGGCTGTGCATCTCTGCTCTGCAAGCTGGGGTCTCCCCACAGCCAAGCTGCAGATGATGTGCATGGCCATGGGGTGAGGGTGTCAGGAGGAGGGTGCCTACGGGTGTTTCATTGCAGGGGGGAGCATAAACGATGCTCTGTGAGGAGTGTTTGCATGTCCTCTCCGGGAGGAAGGAGGTGTTTCCGCTGCTCTAGGTAGAAGAAAGAGGCTTTCAGACAGCAGAGCCCCATTCTGGGGAGCCTCCATGGCAGAGGAAGCCTGTGAAACATGGTTCACCTTCAGCGGCAAACAGCTCCCAGTCTGCCCTGCTGTACAGCCCTGGCAAACCAGTCGCCTGCAATGGACCCTTGGTACAGGAACCCAAATTCCCAGCGGTGGGGGCACGGCCCAGGGGATATGGCAAGGGCTGCAGGTTTGCAGGGGTTCAAGGAGATACCAGCACTGCAAAATAAGTGACTTAAGGAAACTTTGAGCAGGGTCAGGATTGAGCCAGGGCTCTGTAAACTGCAGATTATCTGAATTTGTCTGGGATGTATTATCCGCAGACAACACCATCCACAAAGCACGCCCCGGTGCTGTGACCCCACCGTGGCCCAACAGAGTGTCTTGTGAAACCAGACATGTCAGTCTGCTGTTGTGGGTGCCTGCTGAATTGCATCCTCCAAAATCTCCTGCCTTTTACCGCCACCATTACCAGCCAGCGGACCTGTATGTCTGCCCTGGGAGGACTGTGCGTGGGCCATGCAGGCGCTGAGTGCGGCGAGCATCTTTTCTCTCCTTTCTCCTGTGCTCCATGCAGAGAGGCCCTGGTGCCGCCCCAGCCCCGCTCCTCTCCCCACAGCCCCTTGGCCTCGAAATGGAAACCATCAAGCTGCTCACTCTCACACACATCCTCCCCTTTAGCAGATCTTTTCCCTCTTCTTTCCTACCTGACCCCTGCCACAGATACTGTGGGACGTATTTTCCTCTTGACCTGCGACAAAATTATACCCCTGTCCCCAGCCAGATATGAGTTCACGTTGCCAGCCTTTTTTAGGCACCTCCAACAATTATCATGTTTTGTTGTTTTGCTTTTTTTTTTCCACATCAAACCTGCATTTAACTCAGCCCCCAAAGACCTGGTGCTGCCTCATGTCCAAGCCCTGCTTTGCGAGAAGGGGATAAACACCAAACTGCATACTCGGCTTTTGTCTAATGCAGGTCACTCGCTGCCCCACCAACCACCTGCCTTCAGGTCACCTCCTTCCCCTACAGTGGCCCTGAAAGACCTGTGGCACCAATGCACTCAACAGTGCTCGCTGCCAGCACCCTGACCTGACCCCAAGTCCCTGCAATCTCCAATAGCTTTGGGTCAAAATACCAAGGTCTGCCCCCTAAATCCCTTCCAGAGAGCACCCCACAGTATCAGCCAGAGTGCTCATGCAGTTCTGCCTTTGTTTTGCAAGGAAAAGTAACTCCAGCCCACACACTCTAACCTTGCAATAAGCCTTTAAAAAAAACCCTAAAAATAAAAATCCAATAATATTTTTGATTTTTGTTATTACACCAAAGGTGAGAAATGCACTGAGGGTGGGGAAAGTGGCTATCTGACCAGTGTTTTAAATGCCACTGTGCATTTCCCCAAGTCCTACTCTCATGAGATGCTCAGTCCCTGGAGATGGCCAGGATGGGAAGCAGCGGGGCAGGATATATGGGGGAAACCTGGCCAGGCTAAAGCTGGCACGCCCAGGTTACTGAGGAGGAGGTGGCTGAGTCAGAGATGAGAGGACTGGCAGGGCTGGTAAAAAGATGCAGGGATGACACTTTTCTGTTTGACAAGTTGGACTGCGTGGTTTTCATGAGGACAGAGAAAAGATATGAGCACAGACAGCAGGAGGGATTAGAGATGCCAAAACCAAGATAGAAGTTGGCACTGAAGAGAGCAAGCTGACGGTGGAGGCACATAACAGCTGTCTCCTCCTCCAACTGAGACATCTCAGCAGCAAAAACTCAAGAAATTAATATTGTTCCAAAAAACCCACCATTCCCTCTTTTTTTCCAGTTTGAGGTATTTTTGTAGTACTTATATTGCAGGTGCACTTCTCTCCTTATTATACCTATGGGTTTTGACAAAAGGAAGAGGAGAGGAACAAACTGGAGCAGGAGAGACCAGGATGACGGCAGAACTCGAGGCACACGTCCTTGGCCCTTTTGCACACACTCAACACCAGCTCCTGCCTTATGCTCAGATCCAAATCCTTTTGCCGAGCATTTAGTGGTGACAGGAACTACAATGCAGTGCTGTGTTTTCAACTGCAAAAGAAAGGAAAAACCTTACCTCCTAAATATTTGTTTCCCCTGTACATGCCACTGTTCTGGTTTGAGGTAAAACCGGATCAATTTTGTGTTCTGTAACTTTGCATTTTAGTTAGGCCTTTTCTAACTCTCTGAAATTAACGGCATATTGTGGAGAAAACTGCTCGTTCTCAGAGTGATAAGACCAATGTTTGTGCTAAATGCCAGGGAATGGTCTGCAGAGAGGCCCTTGCTGCTAGAACAACCAAGGTCAGCCACTTTTCGTTATTTGCCCCTTAGAGGGTCGGAAACAGCAAAACGTAGAGGGGTCACCTCTGTGGGGAGGAACGGACAGGACAAGTGACCCAAACCTGACCAACAGGGGTATTCCATCCCATCTGTCCCATGCTCAGTAGAAGAGCTGAGGGATCAAAGGGTCAACTCTCTTCCTGTGATGGCCAACGTCCAAAGAGGACTGTGTCTGTTCATCTGCCTTTGATCCCGATCCGTGTCCTCCTGACTCCAGAGCTGGAATCCAGTTCCCATCCGTCGCTGAGTCCAGTCTGGGACTTCCCCAGTGCCTGCTGGTGACAGGACTGTCATCCTGGGAGCTTGATACGCTTTTGTATATATATTCTATCTATTTCATTATTTTCTTCTCTTTTTTTTTTTATTTTAATATTATTTTTGATTAAAGTAGTTTAGTTAATTCCAAACTTTTCAATCTCCTTATCTCTTCCTCTCCTCTTCTGGGCTGGGGTGGGGGGTTGGGGGGGGAAGGGCCATCTGTCGGTTCGGTTGCGGTGATTTCGGCTGAAACCACGACAGCCACGTTGACACCAGGTATTACCCAGTGCCCAAGGGATTCATTCCCACACTGCTCCTCTAAAAAAGGGTGCTCAGCCTTGCAAACCAGCCAGGTTCCCGCAAGGTTACCTGCTTTGCAGGTGGACAGACCACAGCTGGTGGCTGCCAGCGCAGGGGGGGGAAGCAGCCTGGCTTTGGCCCCTCTGCACATGCAAGGGATCTGAGCAAAGGTGTCATGCCTGGTCCCTTAAGTCTGAGCAAATGCTATGAAACCTGCGTTTCATAGAATTAATGTGACACACAATGCAGTGGCTAATGATAACATTTCAGGTGTTTGAAGAACAGCATTGATATTTCAACTCCTCCCAGCAGCAAACCTCAAAGTTACGATTGCTGTGATATATATATATGCCAGATGGAAATTACTGTTGTCTTTTCCACAGCACAGAAGCGTGGAAAGAAACCTTAGCGTTTGCTAAGGTTTTAAGCCTGGTTTGCTAAGGCTTTAAGATAGGCTATTTCTCCTCACTGGAAAAATCCACATTGTAGGAGCCTGAGTCCTGGAGCCCTGAGCTACAGACACATACAGGGCCCACCTAACACTGAACCCCTACACAAGACAGCCCTTCCCCCCTGCCCCCGACAGCACAGGGGTGGGATCATTTATTAATCCACCCTTAGGTGTGCCTTTACAGCCAGAAAAAACAAGCACTGTTAAGGCACCAATCATTTGCCTTATTTCAGGCTGAAATGCATTGCAGACTGTTTGAAGTCTACGTGACACTGCCAAAGGAAGGCAACCAGCATGCTTGTCCTACCAACAAGATGCACCATGCTCTTTCCCAGCACAAGTGCAAGGCAAGTTCCTGAAACCCCTCTTACCACTTGCCATGATAGCCCCACACTCGCTTCACGTCCTTTTCTAGTATTTTTTATACTGCCCTCCTCTGAGCAACGGGCTCCAGGCTCTTTGCAAATGTTTTTTCCTCAAGAAAATGCCACAGAGAGGCACTTGTCAAAACAGGACCCGTCTGTCCTGGAGGCTGCATGCAGATGGGCTGGACAGCAAGGACCCAGCCCTGCAGGGTGGGCCCCATGCAAAGAGAAGCATTTAACTCTCAAAATTAAAAACAACTTTTGGAGAAATGATGTGATAACTTTTCCCAGATGCAAGATGTGCTCTCCTAACAGGTGCCAGCTCCATTTCTTTTGGAGGAGCCAAAAGTGCTACTTGTGAATGATTAGGTACACTCCTATTGCCAGTTGCTGGTTTTCAGCACACTCAACCATCACATGTAAAAGCCCCTTCCCAAATGCCTGCAGCAGCTGGGAAGTACAAATGGAAGCTGCTCAGCCCCTTGCACTTCCATTTTTGGGGACATGACAAAGGTGGTCCCTCCACGGCCCCCATGCCTCCTCACCACCATCTCCACGCACATAGCTCCAGCCTCTTCTGGGCAGGGGAGCCACAGAACCAGCACATTGCCTTGACAGTTTGTTTGGGTGAAGGTTCACAGGTTTTGTACCTTTTCTGTGCTACTTTGCAGTTCGTGCTTCTACGCGTTGCCGGAGCAAAATGCACGGAGCAATAATTGGTGTTTGCATTGTGCCCAGTGCAGCTGGAAGTCGTGGCTGAGCAAGAACCTTGTGCTGTCTCTGCCAGATGTGTGTGACCAGATTCTCAGGTCCTATAAATCCATATTCATCCACCAGCTTGGCTGAATTCACTAATTTGAGACCATGACTTCATCAGCTGTGGGCTAGGTGCCTAGTTTCTCTCTGGCCACTGTCAGCTTTAACACGCATTCCTGCACACAAGCACTACTGCAGCTTGCTGCCCTTGGTCAAAATAAGGGCAGGGACAGACGCCCAGCTCTGCCTCGCATCAGTGACCGGTACTGACACCGCTGGCATGGGCACCGGGCAGCCCTAGTGCAGCCGGGCTGTCAATAGCTCAGCACTGACAGCCAGTAATCATAGCGACAGCAATGGGTAATTATGGCTCCTAAAATTTCATTCAGAGTACAGTGTCTTCTACAATCATTCCCTGCTCAGAAGTCACCCCCTTGGGAGGGGGAAGCAATAAGTATTTGTCAATCACAAGCTGGAAATGGAACCATAACAGAGCCTTCTTAACCTGAAAAGCCCTCTCCATCCATCTCCCTGCACTCTTCCCTGCTCCAGCTGGAATTGCAGAGATACCAGCAACGCAGCGCAATGTCAGTGCTCTCAGGAAATGAAATACAGCAATGAGCTGGGGCCAGCTATGGCCTCGCATCAGCTGGCAGCTTGGGGTGACCTGCTCCAAGTTGGAGGTTTGAAATATAGCCAACTGCACTGTGCATGACTCTCAGATGTCTATAAATGTTTCACAGTACTCCGATTCCTTGTTGGAGGGGAAAAAAAACCACAGCAGAAGGAAATGACGGATTGAAATCATTGTATGAAACAGGGACTGCGTGAGAGTGACCAGGTGATGGGGAGGCATAGGCTGCCCAGAGTGGGCAGGGAGGTCAGGACAGGGTTGGCAGCTCAAGCGGTGAAGACGGAAGGCCAGACCCTCCCCTCCAGGAGGGCGGTCAGCACTCCTCTGGTTCCCGGGCTGTCATTATGGCTCACTTGGTCCAAGTTTATCACTGCTCAGAGTAGCTGGACTGGAAGCATTACCCCTGGGAGCCTGGAAAAGCTGGAGAGACACCGTCAACGCTGCCCTGAGCAAGTGACCAGCAGCAATTTGACTCGTACCTCCAAAAGACAGAAGGCAGTTTCCAGCGTTTTCACTATGAGCTTCATCCCATGAAGACACTGAGCAGCTTTGTGCTGGGGCAGCCCAGCCTTCAAGCCAGCCTTCTGGGCGCACAGACTGCACAACTCCATCAGAGAACAACAGAGGAAGATGGTCCCCATCACTGACTAACCCTGCCCCACAGTCAAAGCATCCTCTGTCGTGACAAGGTCTGAACACTCCTTGCAGATGTGTCCTGTGCCAGGCCCCACTGGAAAGAGGTTTAACAGACCCTTGGTCTGGCTTAGGATGATAAATCTTATCTCCAAATTTGTTCAGTTTGCAATGAGCTAAATTCCTGAAATGCTTGACCTGAGATGTTCTCCCCAAATGTTGACAGCATGCTTTTCCTTAACTTTACTCATCTTTTTTTTTAATCTTCAAAATGTTAATAAATTAAAAAAAAAAAAAAGACCAAAAACCACCCCAAAAACCAAACCAAAACAAAAAAATACCACCAAAACCCAAGCAACCTAACACTCCCTCCCTCCCCTCCTCCTCACCCCCCCAACCAGAGAAGTCTTAACCAATACAACCATAGAAAATAAATGCAAGACAGAAAACATTAAATCTGGGACAGCAGAAGCACTTTCCAACCATCAAGACCTAACTCTTTATATGCAGATTTCCTCCTGTGCTTACAAAGTAATTAATCCCTTATTGTTCAAAATCGAACCCAAGTCCTGCTGTAGGGCCACATCCCGCATTGGGTTTGAGCTGAGCTCATTCATCCCAGCATCTGCACCACACACAGCCAAACTGCTCATCCCATGGCAGAGAAGGGAATCAGACCTTCCAGGAAGAGATGCTTGGGGCAGAAGAGGGAGGAGAATAGAAGTCCAAAGTTGCCCACTTCCTTGGAGTATGAGGGACAGAGGAGGAGGAATCCAGATGTGTCCTTGCTTACCCACAAATACTCTAGACAGGAATGAAGCCTGCAAGATCTAAGAAGCCCCATCGCTTCCCTGCTGCCCTCACCAGCCAGGAAGACGCAATGTTTCTCCTAATTGATTCATCAGGAGCAGCTCCATTTCCAATGCCAATTAACGGTTAGCAAACCCTAAAAGCATTTCACAGGTGTTTTGGCAAATTCTTTTCACTTAGTTGATGATCTAACTCTTTATTAACTGAGTTGCATGAGTCCTGTAGCCACATCTTTCATGATATTCCATGTTGTATAGGAGTCTATATAATAAAAATCCCATAGAAGTTACTCTACATTGCATAGGAATCTACGGGCTTGTGTTAAACTGCTTTCAGTAAAAAACAAGTATTAAATCCAATGAGATGTTTCTTGGTCTTCCTTAGTTCCTAAAAGACTGTATAAATACTGGGGGCGAGGACAGGAGGGAAGCAATGTTTTGAATGTCAGAGGAACAAAGGAAAACCTGGAATGATTAACTGGAAATACTTTTCCTGAAAACAACACATGGGGTTGTAGGTGACAAACCTGCATGAGCGCTCCAGCAGCAGCTGAAGTGCTGGTGTGTGTTTCCCAGGGAGGCTGTGCACAGCGCGCTTGGGAACACCACCCCAGCGCTTGGCAGTGGCCACCCCTGACGCCGAGACAGGAATCTGCATTCCTGCCCCACATTCACACAGACTGCAATACGAATTGAATCTTACTGCTTTGAAGACCTAGATTTAGATCTATTTATTTGCCCCAGGAATCAGTTTACCCGATTCAGACACTGGTTATAGGGCTGGATCCACCATTCACTCTCAACAGCACAATGACTTTAACACTCTTCTTCCTTTGCTCTGTTAATGAATAAAGCTTTTTTGCCCCCTAGCTGTTCTTTGTAATTGTGTACAAATCAATTTAAATGAGCACGCTGTAAATGACAGACTGAAGTCTTATACAACAGACTAATTCTGCTGGACAAGTACATTCACACTCTGTTAAACTTCCAGCTGAATTTAATGGTACACTTCAAAGGAGTTATGTACGAGTGATTACGTGTGCTAATCACAACCTTTTGACTCAGGCTATTTCCTCTTCACTATTCCCACTGGAAACCCCTCTCATCACACAATGCTTTTTTGCTGCATGCTGAATGCACAGAATAATATCGCATAGGAGATGATAAAGGCAGAAATCTTAAAAAAAAAAGCTCGTAAGAAATGAGTGCTGGACAAGCAATTATCCTCATGCAGAAAATTAACACTTTTGCATAACCAGTCACAAACAAGAAGACATGGAGATATGTTTGACAACCAAGCAGGGAAGACCGAAGGAAACAAATGCAGGCAAGGTGCTACCTGGGGAAGCGGGGTTAAGAACAGTTTTAGCAACTTCAGGGCTCAAGTCATGGTCAAAGGCTTTCATGAGGGTTTCTAATATTTGTTCCTCTTGAAATGTCTGCAAGTTCCAGCACTGCCTGCCCTCCCAAGTCACGTATGCTAACTGTAAGGCGCCTGTGCTGTGGGAGCAGCCCCGCTCTGCCCAGATGTAATTATACAGTACCATTCGTGGCTTTTTATAAGGAAGTGGCATCACCACCTCTGTATTCTGCCAGGCGCCTCCCCAGAAGCAGCCCAAATGGGAATGCAGAGCCATGAAAGGACTTCCTCCGTCTGCCCACCCACATGGGGCGGGAGCAGGAGGATCCCTGGAAGTATCACCCCGACCTATGCACCAGGGCATCCTCTGCCTTCAGCAAGGTCTAGGGACTCCTTGCTGAAGAAATTGGGCCAGAATCGCAAAACCTAATCCATCTCACCTGTACTTCTCTTAGCATTGTGAGCTTAAGCACTTCACTGCGCAGCCCATGTCCAAATCTTGCCCATGCCCATAGCTGTCATCTCTTCATATGACTAATCTGCTCCAGTGGGTAAGCTCAAATCTTCCCATGCCCTCCAACGTCTGGTCACACAACTGGGAAATAAATGGAATAAAGGGAGGTTTCAGTTTGATTCTCCTCCCACTTTTTTTTTTCCTTTTAATGAAACCAAACCCTAAAATAAAGATAGTGAGAGCTAACTGAGCGTTAATGCAAATGGCGCACTCAAACAGCCAGCATCAAAAAACACTCTCTTTAGTGAACTTTTCAAGAAAACCCATTTCCCAACATAGATCCATTAGCAAAACCAGCCCATGCTGGCTTAGTTCTGTACCAGGGCAGCCCAGCAGCACAGCATTGCATGTGTTGTACTAGGTTTGGCTGTGATGGCCATTTCTCTGGTTGACCAGGTGCTTGGGGCCATGACTCCAACACAGAGATGCGGCATAGGGAAATGCTGCCATGGTGGAGGTGCAGATGCAGCACGGAGGGGCAGAGGTGCAGGGGGCAAGAGATGGGCACATGCTGGGCACTGCATAACCCTTAGCTACCCACAGATCACTGGCACTTGGGCTGGAGCTTCTAGCAATAGAAGCTCCATAGGGGAGCTTTGATATAGCTCCCCTATGTTACATGTAGTTATAAGGGTAACAAAGAAACTAGCAGGTGTATAGTATCGAGAATTTTACATGTAGAAATATTCTAAATTATTATTCTTTCTTTCCTTTTCTGTAACAACTAGAACCTGATGTGACCACTGTGGAGATCTTGCTCTACAATGTGTGGTGCTGCTGATAGGCTGCTTTTTTTTCTGGCTGTGATGTTCAGGAGCTGAATTTCTGGGGGAAGGCAGGTGACAGTCACAGCTCCCTGCAAGGTGGTGCCTCTGCATGGTGCTGTTTTCTCCTGGTTCGGGTCTTGCTTCTCTCTGAGGACAGGGAGACAGGCACCCGTGCCCACACAGGGAGAAGGTACAGCATCCTTCTCCTTCCCACCACCTCATCCCATGGTAAAACTATAATTTGATTCCTCTCCCCACAACTATTTTTGGATTTTCAGCACCGAAATTAGTATAACTCATTCAGACAGGAAGTCATTGCTACAGCACTAGAGAAGGGTACTTGGAAATGAATACCAGTCTTTGATTAAAAGAGAGATGTCTAAAACCCTTTGACTAAAGCACACTGAAACAGACATATAAAAAAAGGCCTATCAAAAGATTCCTCTACTCCCTTACCCTTACTTCATTTAGGCAAAAAGCAATGGAAACAGTTCTGTATAATTTACCAAGGAGTTTCTCCAATGGCAAGGAAATGATCAAAGCAAGCTCTTTAAATAAAAGTAAACAACAAGAAAATTAAATAATTTAAGTCAAAGTTTTACTATGTGAGACACATTTTGAATGTCCAGAGTAGACTCAACCATCTAGAGTTGTCCACAAAGCCTTCACTCAAAAAGTAATTTAGAACCCATTAAAAAAAGAGGTGAATTGGATTTGTGTAAAAATCCAAGGAATTGACTGAGGATCGGTTCGCCACACATCTTAAACCAGTTCAACTGCATCGAGCCTTCACTAACACCAAACTACTGCCTAAAGGGAAAATGAGCCCATGTCAATACCTTCTGCGTTTCTTGTGCTGGGGAGCTAGAGATGATGGACATCTTAGGGCAAGAATGTTTCTCACTCCCACCTTCTCACCAGAAGATTCCTGTCACCCTGTGAAGAGCAGGCTGCCTTCCAATTCCCATCCCAGCTCACCCCATCTCATTGCCCCTTTGTTCCCCTCTACCCGATACGAATCCAGAGACCTGGGCTACCCCAGAGGCATTGGGACTGCAACAAAAACCACCAGCCACTGTAACACTGATGCTGCCCCCGTCCGCAAGATATTTATCTCCCCTCAGTGTCCTGTTCCTTTCGTGTTTAGTTGATTTTGTTTTGAAATAAACCTCTCTTCAAATACTTTTTCCTCCAGAGAACTAAAATGTGCTAGGCGTGCACTGCCTTTTAAAACTTCTCCCATCAGGTAATTCGCAAGTGCTGTTTTTAAACCCTTTTCTTTCTGAACAACAGACATCACACCCACCCACCCACAGAAACTTCTTTGTTTTGCAAGAGGCAGCGAGGCATCACACATGCAGATGGCAGATTTGATGGGATCCTAACCTTCATACTGTCATAAATAACACACGTTCCTCAGTATTTATTTCTATTTGAGGAAGAGGCAATTGCACACAATCGAAGATGCACACAGCAGGGGAAAAAAACCTGAGGGAAGAGAGGATCCAGGGCAAAAGCAGGGGGCACAATGCCACAGGGGATACCAAAACATTCCTGTGCCCTACAAGCCCCTGAGAAGAGGTGCCCACTCCAGGGCGATGCCTAGCTGCCCTCAGCCAAGGGAAAAAAACCCAGGAGCTGCCATCCCAGAGCTCCCAGCAGCGAGGGAAGCGCCCTGAAATGCTGCCTTGGAGGCAGGGTAAGAAGCCCCCAGGAGCAGAGCAGGGTTTGATTAGCTGTACAAAACCACACTTAAGTTTTTGCCAATTCCTGAGCAAGAGGGAGGTAGCATTAGAACTGAAATAAGCCACTTACAGGCTATATGAAATATTTGCAGCAGAACCAGGACCAGGACAGGAGATGTTGATACTCCAGGCTGTTCCTGAATCAACAAGGAACAGATTAAGTGCAAAGTTGCACAATTTTTATGTCTCCTTACAGACAAAGGCTTTGCTGCTTGTCATCACCAAAGATCACAGCACTTACTAAACAAACAGTCTTGACAAACTCCTTTGTGAATCTTGACATGCTTTTTACATCAACTTCCCCATCACAAGCGGATATGGCTTTTTTCTCCACTTATATTTGTTTCATGGTGTTCCCAAACAGCTGCAGAGCCACTTCACGTGGCAGTTGGGTTTAATAATGAATGAAATGGCATCCACCTGTAACATGAAGTGCATTTGGCCCCCCACCCTGAGACTTAAATCCATCGACACAGGCAGTCCTAAAACAAGTCCTCAGTGGGAAAATCAGCAAGAAGGTAGATGAGCCACAGCAACTTCTGAAGCTATTGGGACATCAGTCCCTGTCGTGTAACTGCTTGCCTCTGTGTTACACTTCCCAAAAGCCTCTAACTGCCCTGTGTGTCTGAAACAATTAAATAAAACAACTAGCAACTCTTGAGCCGCACTTGGAGATTGCATGACTGTGTAACATGAGTGCTTTCAGCAGAATTGCCCTTAAAATACCCACCCTGACCTCAGTCACCGTGTCTCATTGTTAAAGCAAATGCACACTTGAATAATATGGCAAGACAAAGCTCATGTCAGTAGTCGCAAACTACAGAAGGGTTCAGGAACAGGTAAGATCTTTTCAGTTTAGAGCCATGTCTACCTCCTGCTGGTTTAAGGACTTTTCCTGTTCTTTTTTAATTCCACTTTTTAAGAATTTGGTCAACAAAACATTTTGAACAATATAGACGATTAGCTGAGTCTGTCTGGCTGAAGGGCAAAAATAGCCATCCCTCAGTCTGACCTTTAAAATAGCACCTCCCCAACGGGAGTCAAATGTTCCTGGGCTGGGAAAGATGTTTATTTCTCTCCCTCCTTTTTAAGCATTTAATTTCAGCTTATGTAGGCAATGTGGTCAAACATGACACAGCCCAGTGCAGTAACTCACAGGAGACAGGATGGAAGTCTCTAATACACTAACTGCATCATGCCTCGAAAGACAAAAGCCTGATTTAGCAGCAGCACACAGGCAGCCTCATCAGAGCCTTGGCCCTTTTTGGAGTCAGTTACCGCACATTGTAAGCGCAACTCCTGTCCATACATTCAGGCAACAAGAGTCCTCACTTGTTCTTTTCTCAGGCATCATGAAAATCATACACAGAAATACATTCAGTATAAATGTAATGTAATTTATGTAATTTAATAAAGATAATTTATTAAATGTAATTTAATAAAGATAAATCAAGAAATAAAAAGCAGCGGCATCTTAAAAAAGCAATACATGGTTTTGACAAATCGAGATTGCTGAAGGATTGGAAAACACCACATAATAAAATAAAGAAATTATAGTGTGCAAGCAGACAGAACTCCTGCTATATGGAATAAAACATTGATGATGGGGGGCTCGTGGACTAGTTCATAACAAACTGTGAAACCATGTAGTCTGTGTGGCTCGAACATGTTTTTAGACACAGAGATGACCAAGTAACAGGCTAAAAAGAACAGATAGGAAGAGTTTTAATTTAGTCTCTCTGTGATTTTTTAAAACGTTTTTAATGTTATGTCATGGTCGGTTGAGATTTTTTACTGAAAAACCTCTTAGGAGATAGCTCAGTTTCAAAATATTCATCATCATATGCATTTCTTATGATGTTCCTTCTTAAGAGATACTTGTTAACCTTGAAAGGACTCAGGACATTGCTGATCTCTAATTGAGCAGGGCAGCTTTTAGAGTCAAAAAAGCTGTGGCGAAATTTCATACTCTGTCCAAATTCAGCACAAGGATCCTTCAGAAGGCAGTCAAGTTTTTTTTCTTTTAAGATAACATATAAGGAAGGCATAATGTACAATATTACTTGCATACACACATATATTACATAAATACCATAATTATCAGTGATTTATTTTCAGTAGATAAATTTGTTTAGAAAGCAATGCATGCAAAAATACTTGGGCAAACTTCCCTATCAGAATATCTATCATAAGGTAGAGAGCCACAACTGGCCATACACTGACACATCTAGAAATTCTCCTGCCTCCTCAAAATAAGGCACAGGAAACCCTCCATGGTGTTCTTCTGGTGCAGCACAACCGAACTGAGTGAACAGAGCTGGTCAGAGGCATCAGTTGTCTCCTTTCCCCAACACTGTCTTCAACCAGTTCTCAAGAAAACTAAACTCCCCATGAAATGCCTCTATGGTCCACACCAACCCAAGCAATTATTTCCGATAGGAAAGAACAAGTGAACCTAAACTATTTATATAGGTATCCTAAATGAAGATAATTTCAGAGGCTTATGAAAGGCTTCAGGTGCACCATTTGGTAAGGAAGTTATAAGTCCCTTAATTTCTTGATCAGCTGTTAACTATCAGGCAACCAGAGATATGCTTTGAGCCCTACCAACACCATCTGGCAGACTATGATCTGCAACAACACAGGAAGCCATGGTGCATGCACAGCACTGCATGATCAGCCCTGGCTGTAACCAGACTCAAATTGTTTCAGACTCAACTGTCTTTTGAGACTGTGGGGTTTTTTCCCCTCTAGTAACAAGAGAAAAAGCAGGGACAGATGATAAGCTCGGTATAATAACATGGATACAATAGCCAGAGTACATGCACAGTATCAATCTGCTCTGAAAACCCTACTTAAATTACAATTTGCTTACATTTTTTTTATTTCAGGGTAAAGCATATTTGATGGAAAAGTCAAAATCTATTTGTGAATCAGATCTAGCACCGAGGTTAAAATGTACTTTACATTAAAAAAAAAAAACCTGGAAATTGAACCCTCATACCTGGTGTGGAAGTGGATGGCTCAACACCACTCTCTTGTGGGCAGAGATCTGTAGCCCATGGCCACACTGAGCATGCAGATGAGCAGACAGCTCCAATAAAAACAAATGCCTTTTCAGTCTAACTCCCTCTCTGCTACAGTCAGTCATACCCACGGACCTTTTCTACCAGGGAATACAATGCAAGATGGGTATATTAATAAATATAACACAAAATTCTCTGAGCTTTTCCTCTTCCTCCTTTATTTCAAGTATCTGTTTAGCAGCTGTCACAGTGACACAAATAATTCTTTTTCACCTCACTCATTTGTCTTTTTCCTTCTGTGTTTAAGCTTTCTTTATTGTTTGCTGCATACTCTCCCTTTCACTTCCCTCTACATGTAGGATTTTTTCCTTCCAGCTGCCATACTCCGCCTCACTGCAGTCAGACTTACTGAGGACCAGTATATAATATTCACCAGTGAGCCCTCATTTTGCCTGGAAATACTCTTAATGAGAATCCCACATGTCCAGTTTTCTCACCCTCTTGATGGATAATGCACAACTTCACCGCAACAGTGTAGGCTGCAATTAAAGAGCCGAAGTCTAAAATGAAACTGTGCGTCTCATGTGAGATACATCAGTATTTGTACAGAACAGCAGACAACCATGTGATGCTCCAACCACAGTGCTACATCAGTGCTTCTCAAGCACGGGTTGATGGAAGCTATCATGTTTACTGCTGTCTGAAGGCCATGCATGGATCAGGCAATTTGAGGAATATCTGGCCTTAACTAATTACATTGGGGTTTAGTCCAAAAGACTACTGAAATGAGAAAGTGTCTCTCCACTGACACAGCTGCTGAGATGCATCCCGTATTTTTGTATCCAGCACACAAGCTACAAGCGCAGCACTGAAACACAAATGGAAACCAAAGCAAAGACCAAGCCAGGATATCAGGACCTCTGGCATAATACCGATGTCAAATGGATTCATGTCCTTCTGTTGTTGAGCCAGAAGTGGCACAGCCATATACTTCAGTAAAAGGTCATCTTACTTTCAAACACTAGTGCTCAAGTCCATCCTCACAAGTGAAATAGAGGTGGGGACAGGAAGTAATTATTCTGGGTCCAAATGAAGTCATCTAATGAGTCATGACAATAATTTCTAGGTTGCAGTTTTCCAGCACAGCAACTACTTAGCTTCCCCTCACCCCCATGCTTTACCACGATGGTACAGCACCTCTTTCTGCTGAGAAAACTACTAATCTATCAAAGGGTTTCCAAAAGTTATGCTATCTGCCACAGTGGGAATGGCTTCAGACTTCTTTGCTAGTACTGATGTCTGAGGAAAACTCAGGCCAGCTGGTGACACTCAGGAAACAACCTGGGATCTTTTCTTGGTCAAAGCATTTTGTCATCAAGCATAAAACCAGAAATTTTGATTTAATGAACCATTTTCCAAATATTAACAGCTTTGATAAACAATGTAAACAATGTTCAACATCCTCAAAGCCAAAACGTCACCTGCCCCACCACCTTCTAAGTCCCAGGAAAGCTGTTTAAACACAGAAACAGGCAAAGCTTAGAAATCCCATACATGTTTTCCAACAATAACCTTCAAACCCCTACAAATTTCAGCTCCAAGTTCCTGCACAGTTCTTCACAGTCTGAGAATTAAAAATTTCAAGGCAATGTTAATAGCCATTATCGTAAAATCTTATGAGAAAAAGAACTGAATACTTCACTAATGTAAGACTAGCATTGGTGTGTTTGTTCTAATTTCTAGGGAGCCACCTGAATATCTTTATTCTATTAGCTGAGGATCCATCCATACCTGGAATATTTAAGTAATAAAGCTAATCTGATAGTACAAAGTACTACAATACAAAGTACTCATGGCACACAATGAAGTTCTGAGCAGATAAAACCAATCATCTTTTAGTAATGCATAACAAAACTAAAACCAAACAGGAAGTTCTGAAATATCCCTGCTGCTTTCAGATGTGGCTGGCAGACAGACCAGCACAATTTCAACCCCAATAAGCATGAATTAGTTTCTAGGCAAAGAAGCAGAGATAAAAGGGGAAGGGATTTAAAGAATTTCTCATGGGATTTTGTCAGTTTTATTTTCTGCTTGGTTTACAGAGAGAGGGCTCAGCTGTGATTTCAGCCTCTCATTATTTTTTTAAATTTATTTTATTGACAATAAACTTCCTAGTTGACCACGTAAACATGGTAAATGTTTGTACATTTCTCACTCTATCTTATCTAATCACTTTCACAATGTCTATCACCTTTTGGGATGAACAGAGTAGAAGCTAGTAGAACTGTAATTTAAAAAAAACTAAACATTAAAACATTATCTAAAATGACTGAATTTTCAGCATTTGCATTACAGCTCTTACCATTCATACACTTTATTTCATTTTTTGACTCCTTTTCCAATCATGTCAGCACAATATGTAAAGCTTCCTCATTAGTAAGATATGATATTGGCAGAATGGGAAAGTGGAGGCCTGATGTGCTGACTTTACCATATGTGCAACTGGAAGTGCTTCTATTCTTACATTGGTGTGTCTGCTCCACTATTTCTGATCTGAGAACCTCCCAGAAAGTGTTCTAGTTCAGTAGTTGCATTTTATGGAATAATTAAATGAGAAGACAAAAAGAAAGATTAATCTCATTAATACTGCATCATTACAAAACCAAAAGCCACAAAGCATCTGTTGCAGGCAGGCACCACTTGTAGAAGTTTTCACACTTACACCAGCTCGCTCTATACCATTGCTATCAAACAGACTGCACAGCCATGGCAACAGCTTCAAAATAGCTAAGAGTTATCCAAGGCTCTCCAACCAGTCTTACTTCTACATTTTTAATTTAGGGCTTTGCTCTTCATTCCTCTACTTTCTTCCTTTTTACAGGCTTACATGCACCACATACAGTATATTGAAACAACACTGAAAAGTTTAGCAAGGACTGGCATCCTCCGTGTTTCACTTTCCCCCAGGCCCAAAATGTGCAGATCTGCCCTGGCTGATCCCTTAGTTCAGCTCTTCTAGGGCCAGCCAATGCGGCAGAAACGATTGCACCCGCTTCCTTTGGCTCCCTTCCCCATAAAAGACTAAATATGTCCCTCCCACACAATGGCTGAGCTCCACTGGCCCAGAGCCTGTGAACACTGAATGGTCTTTCCAATTCAATTAATTCAGCAGAATTACACTAGCCCGTTACTCTCGCCTCGTCCCATGGAAGCCTAGGAGACTGTTTCCTCTGGTTTTACCAAGACCATAGAGTATCATCTTCCTTCATTGAAGATTACAGCAAAACACATTTGCTGAGACAGTCCATATCAAGGCGCGAAAATATATCACAGGAAAAGCAGCGAGATTTTGCAAGGCTCAAGGATTTCCAGTTCATCAGTGGCTAAGCAAGAAGGAGCACCTTTTCTGCTGCTATGGTACTGTTTCTTCCTTACTTTTATTTAAAACCTTAGAATGCCTTGTATCTAACCCTCTACAATTTTTTTTTCATTTACTGTGAAATAGCTGAAGCTTTCATAGAGTATTGTTTGTTTTAAGGATCAATCATTTCAGACATTTATGGCTAGAACAGAAAGAAATGTTCTTTATAAAAAGAAAACACTGTGTAGTTATTGTATTGAGGAAGATGACCTTTATCTTACCACTGTGACCATTATTTTCCCTGTGATCATGCGAAACAATAAAGCATTATGCGATGGCCAGCAACAGCCAAGCAAAAGACATGCTTCTTGGAGCAGCATGCAGCCGTCCAGCTGAAAGCCACAGTGCAACCTGATTTCCCAACACTTGTCACTATCTCATGTAATATCCATTTAGGAACTTTAATCCAATAGGCTAGGCCACAAAATGCAGATTGACCCTTCTCTTTTCCCTTAGCAGAGAGGAGAGAGAGAAACTGTGGCTGGTCTTGGAGGAACCTTTCACAAAGTTGTTGGCAGAACTGGTAAAAATCTGTAGCAAACAGTCCACCCATGAAGGAAATGCAGATTCTGGGAGACAACAAAACCCATCGATATCAAATGCAGAAAAAAATTCTGGCTACTGAGGAGGTCTCATTTTGATCCTTCTCAAATTAAATCAAAGCAGGTCTTTTTGGCTTGAACTGGACTTAAACTACAAAGGGCTCTGAAAAAAACCCCAACCCTAAAAACACAGATCTCAACAACTAGAAAAAAAAATTGAATGGTAGCAGGGAAGCATAATAAATCAAACAACTACATTAAGTTAATGTGAATGGTTTATTTAAAAAGCTGTTTTAACATCTTCTGAAATATTGTTGTTTGGGGTGGTTTTTTTTGCATTCAGCCATCAAATTTATGGGCAATGCCTTTTGCAGCTGTAAAACTGGTAGCATCAGAGGGAGCAATTCTCATTAGCAGTTATTTACCGGTACAGAATGAGTGAAATGGTTTTGTGCTTTCGTATTCATTTTCTTATTACAATCTCTTCTTTTACTCAGATCAGATCTCTACCTTTTATTTTTATATATGTAGACAGATGAACCAGCTTAAACACATATATAACATGTATACACACATGCTCTCACAAGGGCTTTTGAAACAGACCTAGACTTGAGAAATGTGCTGTTCCAGTTACAATTTAAGAGTATCATGTGTCATCTTGGTTACAGAAAGAACAGACGTTGCATGGAAAATTCTCCATTTCCATACTCATGAATTTCCCCTTGTAAACAAATACTTGTACACAAAACTTCATCCACTCAGAGTATTAGTGCTGTGATCATCACCTGGCTATGAGGACTACATCTTTACAACACTTATGAGTGAGGATGTGGGCTTCAGCATTTCTTGCTAACAAGCTTGATATAACACCAAGCAGAGATCTTTTACAATAATTACAAGACATCCGATGTTATTGCAGTCCAAAAAAGTTTCAATTGGATCATTTAAAAAAATCCCATTGCATGGTTTCTCAATGATACTCAGGGGATCTATGAATGAAAGCTCAATTCTGAAACTTCTCTATCATTTTAATAATTATGAAAATCATAGTATCTTAAAACATTTCACCTTACTCAAGTTTTCACAAAAGCTTATTACCCAAGTCTCATCCTCACAAAATGCACATTCACGCCCATTCTACACAATCAGAAACTGAGTTCCAGAGTTGAGCCATTGTCTTCCAGATCTCTTTGCTAAATGCCAAACATCCGCACTCATTAGCAATGGCAGGGGATTGAGCAGCTTCAGCTTCTAGAGTTAGGTCTAATGACAAAAGCCTATGTATATGAAGTTTTCTGCCAATGCTAGAGCTAAAAGTAGGTCAGTCTTTTGTTTCTTTTGTTAAACATGAAGCATTTCTCACCTCCAGCCACAGCTTTTGCAAGTTAATCACTTCTTGGTGGCATTTCAAAAAGCAAGAGAACCTGCTAGGTCGAAGCTGCCTGAGGTTTGCTATTCCGGTGGCTGACAACAAGCTGAATCAGAAAAAAAACACAGAGACAGCAGGAAAGACTGCATCTCATCCATTCCTGACATTCTCTCTAATGTTGGGTTAAAGATGCAGATTTCCTGCTATGAGCAACAGGAAACAGTGATTACTGGTGAAATTCCTGGATCTGGTGTACAAAATGCATAGCTGAGGACAGGCAAGACTCGCAGGCATGCCAGGTGCCATTACTTCAAGCCCTCTAGACAAAAATAATGTCATTGATCAGTATTTCAAGTGACTGCTGACACACTATTAGAATGGCAGCCCTTGGGCAGTCTTCTTGTCAGAGATAAGCTTAGTATCAAAGAGTAGTCTCTCTGATCCCCAAGAGTGCATTGCTTGAGTTCCAGCAAAGATGCCAGCAACTGCAGCACCATGAGGAGTGAAATAAGCCATGAGCAGTACTCTCCACAACTGAAGGCTGAAGGACACAAGCAGTCATCTCAGCTGAAACTTGAACTGTTGACTTATAACCTTTGGGTTACCAAACAGAAGACACACAATCATGAACCTCTAAATGATACTTTTTTTAAAACGCACTTATCTGAAGGATAAATTGACATTTAACTTGTCATCCGTTTTTCCAGCTCTTGTTACTGGAGGGGAAATTGTTACTGTCTGCAAGTTCAGCAAACCAAGTAGATGGATAAGCATTCAATCTTTTGAAACCTAGTGATGTTTCAGTGGTTTCAGTTACCCCATCAAACACTTCTGTAAGTCTGATCGCAGGCTGGGGCTGACGTTCGCCATGCTCAGCAGGCCTGCAGATGTGCACGGAGATGACTATGGTGATGACAATGCACGGCTGTTGCATCCAGCCCATACTCAGAGAGGCAACTCCTCTTCATAAAGCAACTCTTCTCAAGTCATAGAATCATAGAATGACAGAATCATATGGGGTTGGAAGGGACCTCTGGAGATCATCTAGTCCAACCCCCCCTGCCAAAGCAGGGCCACCCAGAGCAGGTTGCACAGGAACGTGTCCAGGCGGGTTTGAATGTCTCCAGAGAAGGAGACTCCACCACCTCTCTGGGCAGCTTGTTCCAGGGCTCTACCACTCTCACAGTAAAGTTCCTCCTCATGTTTAGGTGGAAATTCTTATAGTCAAGTTTGTGCCCATTTCCTCTTGTCCTGTCCCTCGGCACCACTGAAAAAAGACCGGCCCCATCCTCCTGACACCCTTTAAGTAATTGTATGCATTGATTAGATCCCTCCTAAGTCTTCTCTTCTCAAGACTAAAAAGACCCAAATCCTTCAGCCTCTCCTCGTAAGAGAGATGCTCCAGGCCCCTCGTCATCTTTGTAGCCCTCTGCTGTCCCCTCTCCAGCAGTTCCCTGTCCTTCTGGAACTGGGGAGCCCAGAACTGGACACAGTGCTCCAGATGGGGGCTTCCCAGGGCAGAGCAGAGGGGCAGGATGACCTCCTGGCAGAGGCTTACACCAGCAGGATGTACTTCACTGTGCAGCAGCTGCAGGATCCCACCTTAGAGCTGTCTTAATGGCTCGCTGCATCTGTGTTCGGTAAGACTGAGTGCACCAAAGCACCCTTAACTCCATCTCAGCTCAGCAGCTGTGCACTGTCCTCTGAAAAAGGGTAATTCAGGAATTGTTTACTCAGAGCAGTTATCACATTCACATCAAGAAAAGCATTCCCCCCTCCCTACCCCCCGCCCCATTTTAAGCTGAGCTACTTCTATCCTTCTGGGAACCCATTGCGATGGAATAAATGAGACCGAGCTTTTGCATCCTTCAAGTTTCAGGCAAAACATATTCTTCTTTCCGAGTCTGAAAAAGGGGTGGAGGGCCTATGTTAGCATTGCATTCTCAATACCCCAAGCTGATGTATTGTTAAATAACTAATTTCTTGGTCAAAAAAAAAAATAAAAATCATATGCAAGAAATTTCATATTAATCTTTTGGCTACGTTTTCCTACAGGTTTTCCTGCAGAGCACAGTGACTGCATTTCTCCAGGGGAAAGTCTGCTTGCTTTTAAAATAACCTTCTTGTGTAATAGTTCTTTACTGCCAGGTCTATTAATCTTATATGTTACAAAAGCTTGTTTTTAGAAATTCTTTTCTGTAGGATAAATTTGGAAATTAAAGCATGAACAAAGTGTCTTCACATTTAGTTTCCAGTATAAAAAAAAAAGTGAATGTCACACTGTAGATTTTTGCATCATATGACAATTAGTTTAATTTCTTTCACGACCATCATCTTAATTGCCATATATCATATATGACCCACAAAAGCTCTCTCATCTCTGTACCTGCTTAGGCTGGCTATTCTATTACTTCAGCAAAAATGAATTTTCCTTTCCAACACTGAAAGACTAAATGAGCAAGTACAAAAATCCCATTGCCACAAGCCACAACCTTTGCAACAAAAGGGGCTGTAGACTTGCAGGAAGAGTTCCTTGTGTTTTTTTCCCCTCACTTAGAGCTTTACCCTTCAAGCTGCAAATCCCTTGGCTCCTGCTCCAGCAAACTACCTAAAACCCTTCACATGGATTATGTATAGCAAGCAAAAAGGTACTCCTGGATCCCAGTAAAAGGTTTTGGCGTATTGCACAATCAAGCCCTCAGAGCCTAACTGAACATGGAGTGACACCAACAGAAACATTCCTTTCACCTCTGGAGGACAGAAGGTACCACAGTCTATTGTACAAAGATTTTTTTTATTTTTTTTTTCTTCCCTCTGAAGTGGCTGTTGTGATTGACTTTATACCAGTCATCCCAACTTCCCCTACTGCTCTCCCTTCCTGAGCACCATCAGCATTGAAAAAATCGTTGTGACTGTCACTATTGAACTTTTCTGGCAGTTTCCAGCCACTAGTTGCAAAGAGCTCCCTGTACTGGCTGCACAATGGGACTGGTGAAGACACAGAATTCCAGGGTTAACTTAGAACAGTCAGGTCCACCATGAGGCACCATCTGAACCCCAAAACTCCTTGTTCTGAAAACAGACAGAAGAAACACTTATTGCACAGGAATTGGTATTGCTGCCATATTCAGAAAGGCAAAGCCCAGGAATTAATACCAGCAATACTTGCACACGGATTACAGTTTAAGAATGTGTTTTGAAGTGCTACTTAATGTTTGGGGCAGATTATCCTACTTGGAAGAAATATTATAAATCCTTGTGACATTTAGACTATCGTGACTACGGAAAAAAAAATAATACTCAATTAGACTATGCTCCTTTACTCCATTCAAGGTGGTCAGACTTCCCCAATAATTAAAGACTTATGCTTCCTATGGGCCACTGTGAGCTAGTTACTAAGAGAAAAATACAAAAGCCCTATCCTGCCATCTGAACTTGTATTTATTCCAACCACTTTTTCTTTATTTGGACAAAGGGGGCAGAGGCAACTTTTACAGCAAGTGACAAAGCCAAATTAGAAAACTGTAATTCTAAATAAAATATAATATGCAGAGCTTTTCATTTATAGCTCTCAAACTAGTTTACCAAAACAAATATGACAAATGAGACTTTTAGAAAAAGAAACTCAGTCAAGCGACATGCCCAGAGTTGTGCTGCTCACCAGGAGCAGACAGAAACAAAAATTAAGACTGACTAATTCAAATATTTATTCCTCAGTCACTTCCAGGCCTTCATAAGCACACTATACAGTTTTTAGAGCTATACATGAAATAGGATTATGCCCCTGCATTTCTGGCAAGCTGCCTACATGACCCTCAGTCTAACAAAACTTGCCTTGATCTGAAGTGACTGCCCGTACACAGTCCAGTGAGGCATTTTGCATATGCTCATTAATGGCTTTTTTTGTATTCTGTCTTTCCCTCTGAGAACATCTTAAACAACTAACTGTATGCCAAAGAGATAATATATAATGAGATAAGAGATAATTTGGGGACTAAATCAGTTAACTGCAAGAAAAATGGTTAGCATACTACGTGTGCCCCACTAATGAGGTATTTTGCTCTTCATTAACTAACAGCTATTGAGATTCAATAATGTATAATACAGGGATCTTACAAAGAGTACACTGCAGATCTAAGCACAGCAGTAGCCAGGATGTTTTTGCAAGCTTCTACACCAAAAATCAATGTAATGCTCAAAGTCATTGCTTCTTGCTTCACCATTGTGGCTCTCATAAACACAAGCTCCCCTGGAATTCTCCTTTTGGGGTTTTGGGTTCCTCCTCCTCCTCCCAAGAAAAAACATCTGGGTAAGCAACATTTTAAAAGTATAAATTGAGCCTCATGTGATTGAATACGGTTGACCTAACTGGCTGAAACCACTGCCAATTTTTTCATATGCCAGGGAGTTCAACCAGCAAAAGACACAATGTTCTTCAACTAAGGACATGGTCATACGTGTTTCAATTAGGAAAGGGAGAAGCAATGAAAAAGGACATGTGTTAGGTGGAAAGTAAAACTATTTGAAAGGGCAACGGGGGTGAAGACCAAGAAGACAATTTCCAAGGTAAAACAGCCAGTAGAATGACAGTAGAAATAGAAATAGAGTGAAAAATACTACTGATTCTGTATGAATACAGGAAAAAAAAGAACAGGAAGAAATTAATAAGAAAGCAATACAGTAAAAAAAAAAGGGGGGGGAAGAAACAATATGACTTGTTTATTTTTGCTTTTCCCAGTGATACAGTTACACCCATGCAAACTTCCAGTTCATGTGCACTGCAAAAGTGAGAAAATTTGCTGGTGGCATCTGAGGTAAAAAAGAGTTGCCTGTCTTTCCCTCACATGAGGATATTATCATAGACTGCAGAAATTCCTACTGCATTGCATGTTCTTCCAGCCTTCCATCTCACACACTACTGCGCAGCAGAGTTGGGTTTGTTGCTTCCAAAGCAGAACTGCACCCATTTGTCAAGCAGCCCAGACAGCATTTCTTTGAGAACTACCGTGCAGAACTTCACTACTTAATTCTTCCTACTTCAGACACAAAGGAGAGCAGTCAGGAGATACCTTGGCCGTAGAGATGCCACAAACAGGCATTGTCTCAGAACTAAATAAAAAGGGACATTTTTCACAAAGTAGTATCTCAGAAGAGTGGATAAAGATTTACAGGGCTGAATCTATGTACATTCATATCTCTGCTTTTCAGTAACACCACTAAAGTTTGTGAACACAGCATACAGCTTAAGTCCTATAAAAGAATTAAGACCAAAGTGCCCTCTGGATAAGATGGTCTAACATCTGAGTTTACATACAACTGCACACGGAGCAGAAATGTTGTTGGTCTTCAGACCAGGCAGGCACTACATTGCTTCCATCCATTATTTCTAGACTATTGTACCCAAATCCTAATTTTATTTCATTTGATGTTGCTTGCAGAAAGGAAACCTCTAAACCCTACCACTGTACCATTAAGTGTTGTCATCTACGAGATCAGAAAGCATGAAGGCTGTAGCTCTCTTCATTTGTCTTGTAGGATCAGCTTTTGCTATTCCAGTAAGTCCTAATCAATCTATTATTGCTGGGTACTTAATTTCCCATTCTGTGAATACTCTGTTATCCCATTGATCTTTACAAGGTTTTTTATTTATATTCAGATATTTAATACATTTGTCTATTTTAGACTCATGTCTTAAACTATAAACTCGGAATCCATGGACAGAAAACTCCTGAAAAGGTATTCGTCTTGTTCTTTAAACATTAACAGGCAACCTATATTATGCATCTCAAATATATGAAATAAATCAGCACATATCCAGTGACTGGCAAATTGATTTAGTTTTAAAAAAGATAGGCCCCCTCACACCAAGAGTTAGTCCCAAACATATTGCATAGCTAGAAACAGAACAGGGCAAAATCTAAAGCTCACAACAGAAGTTTCACTTATTTGAAAAAATTACCTTAAATGAATCCCCACATATAATCATTACACCCATTTCTTACAAACAATAAGCTCCACTGACAGTTGAACTTGTGGTTATTGCTGCTCCAGTAAACAAGGAGGATGTAATCCTCAATTTATCCCACCAAGTGATCATATGCAGTCTCACACATGTAAGAATTTTAGCCACCATATGTTTCATTATTCACAATTCAGAGCATCAGCTACAGCTCATCTTGGGAAAGTACACTGTGGCTGACAAGCCAGATGCACAGCTCCAATGGTAACGAGACAGATGTCTTCAGCAGCCTTATGCCATATAAGCACGCTAATGACAGAGCTCACAATTTTGCATTCATGGTTGATCCAAATTAAAATTTCTTTTTATTGCACTATTCTGGAGAGAATTTGTGGTTCAGACAGAACAGACCTTGGCTCCAAGCCAATGAATATTTTGAAACAACTAAATTCAGAGCATGCTCATAGTAAGAAATACAAAATCCCAACTCTTATGCTAACCTTTTTTTTAAAAAATTATGAATTATATCCCACTCTGTGCAACTGTCCAGATACATTTCACATCAATCCAAATGGTGACCTGCATTATGAAAATAAAAAAATTACCTTTTCCTAATGAAATAGCCAGCAGAACAAAATAGGGTATAAACACTAGTTTGCAGCCTACAGCTGTCTCCCAGAGACAGCTCATACACAAAACACTTGAATCAAAACAAAACATTGCAATACCTGAGAAACCATCAGTTCCAAGTGAATGTGCAACATCTATCAAAGGCCAGTTGGCCCCTAACGGTAGCTAATTACAGCTACATTGACTGAAATTTGCCATCATGTTAAGAGACCCAAGTACCTTCATAAGCAACTGAGTTCTAAAAGTTTATTTTATCCTGGCAACAAAGGTATAACAAAATGCAGTAGGTAAAAGCCACATCCATGCAAATCTCTGCATTGAGGTTGTAGCACATAATGAGACTTCCTGTAAGACATGAGCCCCTTCTTTCTCAAACTACTGCTTCAAATACAGGCACCCATAATACACAACCTTAGTGACTGTTTGGCCTTGTATTTTCTAACTCTATAGAACTGGAAGCTCTTCACATAAGACTGCTTTTTGCTTAAACTTCAGGACATACAGTATGCTGTACACAGCAGTACCCAAAAACATATGTAAAAAAAACCCTGTTCCTGAAACTTAATTTTCAAATGTTTTAGTATCAGCTTGAGATGCTTGGTAACTCACAGATCACTTTTTATAATGTATTCAAGAAATGTGCATTTATACTGGAAAAGCTCTTCACTGAACTTCTGTTAGATTTGAGCAAACACACAATCTTATGACATAATGAATGTATTGCCTAGTACCTTTCCTGCATCAGTAAGTACACCAGGCAAAACAAAAGTTGTAAAACATTCAGATACCACCTTGACATTAGCAAATAGGATATAGCTGATCTGCCAAAATCCATATTAATATATGTAATCCTACCAGGTTCTTTTTAATTTGTTTATCAGTTTTTAATTTGGAATTTGGTTAATGGAGTGTTTGTTTCCAAGCAGCCATGACTGTCCACACTAAAGCAAATGCTATTTCAGCAACTTGGGCACTGAGAAGGTGTCATCTTCATAAATTAAGCCCCCACAAGCTTTAAGGAAAATCAGCATCAGGTGCTATATTGTAGTAAGCAATATGCAACACTGAACATCCATAGGTGTTGTTCAGAAATTCATCAGATGTTGCTGCTGTTGGAAGTGTCTATACTCACCCAGCAGATGCTGTGATGCTAACAGCAGCAGAAAAGCAATTGCTGCAGCAAGAGCTAATAGTCATTTTAGTACCTGCTTTTTACTCAAGCATTGGAATCTTTTCCACTGAAGTTGCTAGTTTTGCAGTTGGCTTGAGAGCATGCAAAAAAAAAAAAAAAGCCTCTCAGCAAAAACCTATGACTCCTGCTAATGAGCTCATGATATAGTAGTTGCCACCAAATTCAGTAGTTCCTCATAAATTCAGTTAGGAAGCAATGATGTATCAAACTCAAAGTAGATGACCATGTTGACGATGAAATAGTTAGGAAGCAGTGCACTCCTCAGGAATTACTACCATGACACCTTGCGAAAGGTGCTGTCTCTCCCCCTGCCCCTCTTTTCCCAGGCCCCTCATTTATCTGTGTAGGAAGATGAATATCACATCCCCCTTCTCTGAGGTAAGCGATCGTTACTGCAGAATACAAGTGCCTGAAGTTGACACCAAATTACTAATTAAGCATTTTAAGATTTCACAAGACACCCATATGCATCTATCTCCTATAAGATCTTAAACTGGCTGCATAGACTTCTTCAGAAACTGCAGCAATAAAAGAAAGGACAGATCAACAAATTGCTGAGAAACGGAAATGACATTTGCATTTGACATTTGTTAAGAAATGGAAATTGCTGTGAATTCCATGCTCTAGGCTAGCTTAAGAGGAGCATTTACAAAGAAAAGAAATAAAGTCAGTGTCACGCCTTGCAATACAAGGTAAAAATAACATTGCATTGACTTCAAATAAATTCTATGATTTATTAATCTCCTTACTAATCTTTAACCTTTTTTAAGACTGAAGACATCCACCCTGGAGCCCCAAAGGCAGAGAATGCAGGATATGTAGACAATGGTGATTTGCTGGTCAGCCACAAAAACCTAAAACCAGAGGTATCAGTACCAGGCGCTGAGCGCGGTGGTGAGCCTCAGACCACCAGAAAACAAGGAAGAACTGGTAGCGAGCATCAAGTGAAAAATAGCCTAAAAAGCATCAATTTCCTTGTGCTGCACCATAAACCAGCTTTGGCTTCTGATAATCAGGACAGTGATTCTGGAAGCAGCGGCAGAGAACAGTCTAGCTCTGAGCGTTACCAGTTCAGGAGGCATGAGAAACACAGCAATATGGCCAATCAACATGTTCTGGGCAATGCAGAAAATCCAGCAAATGTTCTCAGTCTTTATCATGAGCATAACACGTGGAAGTATAATAAAAACACAGTTGGCCTATCTGAAAAAAACAGTGAAAGTGAAGAAGAAGGAGGTGTGGAAGAAGAGGATGAGGAATGGGGTAAAGAAACTGATTACAGAGAGATGAAACACAAAGGCCAGCAGACAAATCAAGGTAACCAATACAAAAGGCAGCAAAATGAAAACAATATGCAGTCTGATGAAATCCTGAGAGATTCCAGTCAACCAATGCAGATAACCAAGAGACGCAGTGAAAAATTTAAGCTAGAAGAAGAGAGGGAAGACAGCCAGAAGCAGCCATATAAAGAAAAAATCCCCCTCTCTCTAAAAACTCATAATGAAGATCAGGATGACAAGCAGCAAAGCCAGGAGAGGAAAGCCAATATTCAACTAAACTATCAGAATGATCATGACACAGTGGTGAAAAGACAAGATACAGAGGACAGTATAGTTGATAATGATGGTCATGACAGTGGTGATGTTGATGAAGACCTCAGGAATACTTGGAAAGAAGCAGCCCATGAGGAAGAGGAGAGAATCCAGAGTAATGACCAGGAGAGCACCAGTACTGAGCACAAAGAGGAAGGAACCACCAAAGATGACACTGCAGTTCATAGAGAGGCCGAGGATTACCAAGCTGTCAAGATTAAAGACCTTATTCACTCTGAACAAGATGATGACTCTCATGAACCACCTAATTCTGACAGTGAGCAACAACTGGAAACAAGTAGCTCTGTTGAGAGCATGAATTCAATGGAAAGTGAAGATAAGGTAAATTCTCTTTAAAACAAAGTTGAAATATTAGAGAAAGGGCAGAGGGAGGGGGGTGGAGAATCAGTCCCAAATTGAAATTCCTGATGATTGAAAGAACATTTTGGAGAAAAAGAGGTGTAATACAGTCTGCAGAAGTCTCATCTCCTCTTTTATTCACTATTTGTCTGGCTCACTTTGTGTCACTTCACATACAACATTTAGATGAATTGTATAGAAAGGAAGTGAGCACAACTCATGTAAGAGCTCCAGCCCTGACAGGACATGTAATGAAACATACAAATCAATATGAATACACAGACTCAAAACCTGGAACCCAGTCTCTCAAGCTAACTAGGAAAACCTGTTCACTCTTTTCTCTCCCAAATATTTTAAACACTGCCATACAAAAGGAAACAGCTTGGAAAGGCATGACTAGAGTCCCTGGAATAATTACATCCTAGTGGCCAGGGCACTCTTACACAAGATGAAGGATGTGCGTTTTGTCCCTTGAGACAAAGGAGGATGTTGCACCCAAATCTCCCATATGCTGGTCAGCAGTTAGATAAGGGTGTTTTTCAAAAGAAAAGAGTGAGTTTTCCTATGGCTATTAAATAAGGATCTGTACATTAAAAAAAGTGTTAGAAGGCATCCATTTGAAAGAGACACTGCTGTATGTCAAGCACTGCAGAGCCTCCAGGTGCTCAGGCTTTACTGAGCTCCTGTTTTGCTCTCTCCATCTCCTACTTACTTTTTTTCCTCAGACTACCAGAGGCTTTATGCATTTTTCCTGCATCTTTTCTGCTGCACACGCAGCAAACTGCGCCTCAGTCAGCTCTATATTTGTACCTGATAAAATTTTGTCCAAGTATTTTTGTCTTCCCAAGATTTACCACAACTTCTGCTTGTGTCTCTGTGACTGCACAGGTTAAGACTACACGTAGTTCCTATGGTGAGATGGAAAATGCAAGCAATAGGAGTGAGAAGGCTCTTCTGGGTAAGACACAAGCAAAGCCATCATGTAACTGCTAACTCTCTGCCGCTGAGGAATCTGCTGGTCTGCATTTCTTTCCTGCTTTTGGTAACACGCAATTTCACATGACTGAACTCGTGCTGTGCTTGTGCGTAATCCTGCATCAGAGTTATGTTCCCATAGAATCCCCTCCATACACCCTTTTCCACCCATTTGCTTGTGAAAAACTCACTCCACAGAGAGTGCACAATTTTTTGTGTCAGTTATAGAGGAATGAGGATTACCTTGCATTGAAATTGTTCAGTCTCAGAACAGTAGTTTGAATCCAACTAGGAATGGGAAAAGTGCCAGTGCTGGAGAGATGAACATGTTTCACCAAAGGAAGTGGGAAGTAAATGTCAGTCCTTACAGCAGTAGTAGCTTTTTCTGAGAAATTTATTTCCCCAACCAACTCAAACCTGGGACTGCTAGAAGTCTCACAAAATTCCTTATTTAAAGTTTGACTTGCTTTATTCAGCTGCATCTTATAAAACTTAGAAAAAACATTTGACTTGCAGGTTAATATTTGGCTGTATTTTGCTTTGACCATCAGTAGCACCTGTAAAAAACACTTGGCTTCATCCTATCCCTTCTTCTTGCTACGATCGCTAACAAGCAATCTTGCTATGATTGGTAACAATCCCTTCTTCTTGCTATGATCACTAGACCCATGCAGGAACTTCCACTGCAAAAGAGGTAAAGTCTGCCATGCGGACAAACAAGGGAAACCCAGCTGTATTTGCCAAGATCCTGTTGCTTGCCCTTCCACCAAAGATTATGAGCACGTAAGTATTGAATGCAGTGCATGGCATGGGGGAAAGCCACCTAAATGTTTACAAGATAACACATTCCCCTGCTATTATTTAGAATAATTCTACCATAAAACATAGTGGGTTTGGGTGATTCCACTAATTGTAACACTAGGTATAAAGCACCCACAGTCACTGAGCTTGAGAATAGTATGAACATGTGTATTACCTGAAGTGATTTGCTTCACTTAGCCCCTCAGGGACTATAGCTTTTCCCTGTCACTAAAAGTTCTATTTCTCCCTTTGATGGTTTAGAGCATATACTGAATACTAGTACGTGTCTAGTGTAATACTACAGTACCGTCTCATAAACTATATTACTTCCATACAAAAATAAATTGAAGTATCTTGAAACTGAGTGTGTAAATACAGAGAACTAATCCTTATATAAGCATAGAACAGCTACAATTTTCAATACTTCTGATAACATGTATTCCCTGTGGGTGTTCACAACTGCTACACCATATGTTAACGATATTTTATTATTGTAATGCCTATTTGAGTGACCAGAATTTTTCTCAACACGGTGGTGGTGGTGGTGGGGTTTGTTTTTCACTCCTCTTCTAGGTTTGTGGCACAGATAATAAGACTTACGAAGGCATATGTCAACTCTTTGGCACCAAATGTCAACTTGAAGGGACAAAAATGGGACGCCAGCTGCACCTAGACTATATGGGCTCCTGCAAATGTAAGGGTTGTTTTTCTATGAAGAATTCACCTAGGTACAAAGAGCCAGTAGCCATAACCACCAGCTAGCCCCAAATTATCCCCTTCTGCATCAATTATCTGCTAATTAAGACCTTCAAATTCTAAGCATGTCTAAGGAGATGCTTTTTCTATAAGCATCTGAATCCTAAAGACATTCCTCCTGCACTTACCCCAATTTGTTGTCAACCCCACCTTCCACCTGCACTGTCTTACATGGTTCCATTGCTATAGCATCTGAACATGTTTTTTTAATACCTTGACCAGAAAACCAGTTTTTACAACTAGTTAATAAATGCAGATGTCAAGTCCAAAAAAACCCCCCAAAAACCAAACACCCAAAAGCCTACTTAGATACTAAATGCAGAAGTCAGGATCTAAAACCTAGAACTGATTTCCAGGCTCTTCAATTGCTGCATACCCTGACAGGAACATGCGCTCTCAGCCAGACTATTCCATTGCTGTTGAGAGCTCTGCTTTCGTGCAACTGACTGATGACAGTTTCACTGCACAATTCTGCTTAGAAGCTGCACAGATATATAAAGGCTACGTCTTGCACAACTGTTTAAACAAGTGCACCAAAGAAGTGTAGATTTGGAATTGCATCCATTAGTTGCATTCCCAATTTTATGTATTAACAGCTCCATCAATTTTAAGCTTAGCTGGAAGTTTGTTAGTGAGAATCAAATCAAACTTGGCTCAGAAATGCTTGAATGGGGACTTATCAGATCAGTGTTAACAAAAGCTTTCCTGTTTGGCACAGACATCCCCCACTGTACTGATTATGAAGTGGATCAGTTCCCCCTCCGGATGCGAGATTGGCTCAAAAATATACTTATGCAATATTACGAACGTGATTTGGATACTTCTGGATTCCTAACTGAAAAGCAAAGGAGCAAGGTCAGCAATCCATTTCAAATCAGACCATCAGTTACATTGTTAGAGCCAGACTAACCGTGTGGAAAAAAAAAAAAGTTATTCACATTTTATGATTTCTCCTATTTCCTATGAGCATTCCCTTTCTGGTTAAAGCAATTTAGACTCAATTAGATTCACAAGGTGCAAAATACACTTGCACATCCTCTCGCACTCATTTAAGCTGCAGCACATTTCTGCTATGAATGCTGGTTTTGTCCAAGCAAACACAAGCCAAGTGTATTACTTTGAAGTCAGTGTCTGCAGACAAGAGGTAGAAAAGTCAGAATTAGTGTACACCTCGATAAACGTTGTTCACATGAGAAGACAGGAAACAGCTTCTGCTCAGAAAGTGCTTTGTGGCAAACCTCTTGGAAAGACCAATGAATACGTTGATATGGATGACCCCCATTCATGCAGTCAATACCATTTTCCAAAGGACTTGAGGAAACTAAGCAGCCATAAGATGGAAGGTCTGGGTAGAAATAACTAATTAAAAGAAAGAATAAGAGGGAAGAGCCAGCCAAGAGCTCATTCACCTCTGGAGTTCCACAAGTTGAAAGGACTTGTGCTTTCATTACATGACCTGTAAGAGGAAGGTGAGTGACACAGTCTGCTGACAAAGCACAGGCATGCAAAGGAAGGAAGAATGGACTTGGACTCACATGAAAAGAACTGCTCAAGAACCTCATGGGACTGAGTGACTGGGCAGTCACACAGTAGGATTCAAGACAGAATTACAATATGCTCATGGGGGCAGGGGACGCCTACCTTGGACCAACCAAAAGTAGTTCCTCTTCTGTTCTTGAGACTCACCTTGTACTTGACCATCAATACAAAAGTACCTGAAAATGGACTCAACATTTAAGAGTGTAATTTGCACATTTTAGTCCAGGCCATACACTATCCATCTACACTGTGATATTCAAAGACTAAAAAGATTGCTTTCTACCATCTAGTAGACCCGCAGAATGACACTACGTTGACTTAAAATGGAGTAAGCATCTATTATCATTGGGCCTTTTTTATTTTGGTTTGGTTTGGTTTTTTTCTGAGAAGGATTTATATCAGGTGAATTGGTGATGGTAGTATGGTTTTGAAGATATAGATGCCATAACTGCCTGCCGTGGTTTAGCCCCAGCCAGCAAGAAAGAACCACGTGGTCTTTTTGCTCACCCACCCCCACCCCTGGCTGGAGTGAGAGGAAAATTGGAAGAAAAAGGCAAAATTTGTGGGATGAGATAAAGGCAGTTTAACAGAACAGTGAAGGAAAGAGGAAAACAATAATACTGATAAAGGAATATACAAAACACGATTAACGTACCACCAGTCTCTGACTAGACCCAGGAAGTCCCCAGCCCGCTTGGAGAGGTGATTCCTGTCCCCTCCCCAGCCAGGTCCCAGCTATAGACTGGGCATAGCGTCACCTGGGTTTGGGTCAGCTGATCTCCACCATCCCCTGCTCTAAAAAGTCATAACTGTTAAAAAATAGTTTAAGTTAAACCAAGTCCTGGGCTGCTCTAACTCTGGAGTAGAAGCTGCATGCAGTAGATCACAGCAGGTTTATACAAAATACACGTCAGCAACACCAAAGGCTACTTACACAGTGACCAAGAGAGACACTGAGCTCAATGGCACAGAACGTCTCATGCTAAATGGTACGAATTAGATGATTTCTAAGATGGCTCATTTCACACCAAAAGTCGAGTTGCTTGCCTCAGGATAGTGGTGATAAAATATATCACATAGATGTGATAAAATAGTCTGACGATTAGGCCATGGGAATTTTACTTCCTTTTTAGTTACTACCATAGTCGACATAGCAACAAATATCATCTGGGCTGCTTGAGGCAAGTTGTTCACATTGCGTATGGTCACAAACACTAAAATCCATTTCCCCTGTGGTATTTTATCAAGTTTCATTTCTCCAAACCACCTCCTTCCTGGGTAGTTCTCTTCAGGACAGATCATCATCCCTGAAGAAGAAGTAACAATTTCTCTGTTGTGTTCAGGTGAAAAAAATCTACCAGAATGACAAGCGCCTTGTGGCTGGCGACCACACAGCTGAGCTGCTCCTGCACGACTTTGAGAAAAATTACCATATGTATGTGTATCCTGTGCACTGGCAGTTTCATCAGCTTGATCAGCACCCTGTCGATAGGTAAAAAAAATTAAAAATAAATCTTTGTAGGTTCACTTTCATGTTTAAGCTCAGGCTGTTTTACTTTTCTAAACCAGTCGAAGGATTCTTTACATACAGACTCAGTCTCTCAGCTGACAAAAAACAATATTCCCCTCTTTCTAAGGAAGCATTAATCTCTAACACAGAACTTCTCTCATTGTTTTGCTGGAGCCATGTCTTAGATCAGAACCTGCCATCCTCTTGCCTTTGATAGCCATCATGTATAGACACATTAAGCTCTACAGTGTCTTAATAGCTACTGATGCCCTGATCCTGGAAAAAAACAAGGCTTATGAAACCCTCTTATTACTGAAGCTAAGAGCAACAGGCCAAGTACGAAGGGTAGAGGCCTGTCAGCAGTAATTCCCTAGTGATATACCCATACTTTTCAACTAATACTCCAGAAGTCTCTCAGTTTAAGGCCCAGATACGGTAAGACAGCGCCTGTGTCACAGTTCAGAGGAAGCCCCCTGCTTCTGAGAATGTGATTCAGAGTTCAAGCTTTTGGTCATGACTCTTGCTGGTGGGATCCATATTTCAAGGCTGCAGGCCCTCAATACCTTGTGCTGATCACACCCACTGTCTTAGAACATAGCTAAGCACCTTTGCAAGCTTGATCTCCTGAAGATTAACAGCAAAACTCCACAACTGATGAGTTGTGAACAAGTTGCAGCAATACCTGTTTTAGGGAAAAAAGAAAAAAGTTAATGAACAAATAGCAGTTAAAACATTTTAGTTTATCAGGTATTATACATCATCATAACAAGCTGGGACAGATTCACTGTAGAAGCACCACAACAGAATACACCAGGGCATCTCTGTTAAAGCCATTGTTGTCATCTTCTAGCAGCTTAGATAATCTTTGATGTTCCTGATGATTTATTAATTAAATACCCACATACATACCCACTCTTTCTTTCAGATTATTAACACACTCAGAGCTTGCGCCTTTGAGAGCCTCCCTTGTTCCCATGGAACACTGCATAACCCGCTTCTTCCAGGAGTGTGATGGAGATCAAGATAAATTCATTGCTTTGAAAGAGTGGTGCCACTGCTTTGGGATTAAGGAAGGTAAACATAAAAGAACAGGCAGATGCACAGGACAGAACGTTCCTATCAAGACTAGGCACATTCTCAGATCACAACGTACAGAAAAGAAATGTAGCCAGAAGCTCATGGCTGTTCTGCACAGAGGCAAATGGAACAGTAACAACAAGACTGCAAAAGGCACAATTGTCCTCATTCTGAATTGTTTTATAAAGATAGGAGAAACTCATCTTTTCCACTAGGAAAAATTTGGGAAGTAGTTTGTACTAAATATCAAATCATTCCTATGTGGTGTCTGAACCTGTCTCTCAAGAAACACTCTATTTTATCCTTCTGTGCCAAAGGAAAGGCAAAGTGAGCTTGTACTTCTAAATTAGTTGTCAAAGCATATTGATTGAAAATGCATTTAAAGATCTCAAACTAAGTAGGAAAAAAACCAAGATCTCTCGCTGCTAAGTAACTATGCTCACCTCTAGGTTACTGTATGGAACACACACTGTCATCACGCTGTACTTGCACGCCAAACCATCTATTTTACCTACTCTGTCAGATGCAACAAGTGCTCAGTGCCCACCAGACTCCACACATCAGGAGGCTTAGGCAGAGGCAGAGACAATTTCCAAATCCTGAATAGGCTAGGTATATGTTTAGTTCAGCTCAATTCACACCAAGGTTTCTCTAGGAAAGTGAAAAGCTAGGTATTACAGTGCTGGAGACATCTCTAGAATTAGGCAGCGGCTGAACAGAAGATGTCATGATAGCAATTTCAGATTTGCACGACTACATTCGACCTAAGGCATTCTTTTGCAATCTGCCTTCTTCTGATCTAGCTCCAATACTGCCAGTCATTAGGCAAGGGTAGCAGTAGCACACGTTAATCCTAGGCGTTTGGCTAAACATGTATGTTGAAGAAATGTGTTCAAAATCCTACTAAGAACTTCCTAATTTTAAGTGGAGACTGATTCTGGTTAGAGGTCAGACATGCAGAGCCTTCACTCTTCCCAGAATTTTTCAAGCTCTTCTGATGACAACTTACCAGTCACAAACCACATGTGGAAGTAAACTGCAGGGAGTTATGATAATACACATGTACTGCTGCCAAAAATTATTCATCCAAAGAGGGGTTTATAGGGTCAGTCGTTTGTGAAGAGGGGGCTGGAAGGGATTCTTGGCTCACAGACAGATCAAGGAGACCTAACACTAGAAACAAGAAAGCTCCTACATCAAAAAGGGTCTAAATTAATGGCTCCTGAATATGATAGCAGCAACCATACTTGTTTTTTGTTAGGGATACATGAGCCTTCTGAAACTTTAGCGTATCAATTTCTCGATAGCGACACAGCATAAAAATATCTCTTTGGCATCAAATGTTAATAACATTTTCTTCTTCTTTGTTGCAGAAGACATAAATGAAAATTTCCTGTTCTAATCTTGGCTGAACAGAATCCCAGTGCTGCACTTAAACTGGTGAAATATGTGAATCCTGTTTATTTCTGAAACTAACAACTTCAAGATGGCATATGGTTCACTGCATTCTTATCAAATAACACAAGTGCAGAAAAATTCTATATTCCTTAACAGCAGAAAAAAATTAACTACTTCAAGTGATTCATAGCTAAACAACCAGTGTTTTCCCCTCATGTATCATTGATCGCTCTGAACCAGTAAGTAGCACTAACCTGATGAATGAGATGTTCACAAAACTCTTCATTAGAATTATAGGATGTGGATTTTACCATACACTGAAAAAATAACCTTGAAATAGGACTTGTTTCCTTTATTTACTTTATTGTCAGCTTAACATTTTGCATAGAAGCCTCAAATAAAAGAAAAGTCTGCCTAGATATTGGTTTTGTCAGAAGCTTGTCAAAGAAAAGGTATCAAGGCAACGGTTCAATGAAAACTTCATTTTAGATTTAAGGGAGGAGAAAAAACTAGAATGCAGATCATATACACCAGTCCTTAAACCATAACTCATAAAATACATGAAAAAAAAAAATCAGCGCTTTTCTGCTACTTCCTGCACCTCTGGAAATGCAATAAATAGAAGTACCAATGCCACACAGCAGAATTCCTGCTGACAAACTGCATAATGACATGATTGTATGAGTGTGGTGAGTGTGGATGCGTGTCAACAGACACTGATTAGCAACAGGTCCAGCATCACAAGGAGCAGAGGACAGCAGAGCTCCAACACCTCCTTATTCTCCTGAGCAGGCACATTCTTCCTTCCTCCCACAGAAGTACCAACTACTGCTACCATTTTTCCTAAGAAAGAAATGCTAACTATTTCTTTCATCATCTCCCAAGTTCTCCTTACCTGAAGGCAGGCAGGCACAATTTAGGCATAAAAAAACAGGACAGATTATTCCTGAATCCCATACTCCAGGCATGCTCTGCTGTAAGCAAGAAACCCAAAATGGACAAGGGAAGGTCAGAAAACACTTTTCACCTGAACCACGTCACCTTTCCAATGACAAGAAAATGGGATTCAGAAATGCTGATTTGATAGCTCAAATAGTGAAAGTCCACTTGCCCCTCATTAATTTTCTCTTGAACCAGCAAAGGCTGCTAATCTGAGCCCAACTCCAGCATTATGCCCCGGGAGACAATGAATCAAGATATGATTATTTTCATCACAGACACTTCTTACACAAACAGAAGATTATTTCCCACCAAAACCAGTTGCACTGACAGCTTCTCCCATAAGCCTGACTTGTTGCCCACTTCACACTGTGTGACATCACACAGCAGTGTATATAAATCAATCTGGATTGCATGTACAAAAGCATATTCTTTGTGCTAATTCCATTTGAAAAAGATCCTTTCTCTTGGACTTCAAATGTCTCAGGAAAGAAGTAATTTTGACAGCATTTTTTCTGCCTGACTGCAGCCTATTGCTTATTTGCTCTTTCTACAGCCAAGGGTCATCCATCTTGAAACAATCAAATATAGTTCACACAAAGACAACTCACAAGGGATTGACATGTTCTCCATGGAGGCTAACACTCACCATTGCTCCACTCAACCCAAGTCCTAGAAAAAGATACAATGAAATTGAATTGATCAAGGCAAACAGGGAAGATTTTCCTTTCAACAGTCCCAGGGCAAACAACAATCACCACCAAGACAATTACAACCATGGACATATAAAGAACCTAACATTAAGGAGCAGATGAGCATCCCACCTCTTTTGAAATTCTCAGTGATGCTGGCACTTCCAATTTTCCACTGCAAGACACAGAAAAGGAGCATTTGCTAACATATGCATGGATAGATGCTACAGTCACAGAACAAGACAAAATTTCACCTGAGCTCTTGCAGTCCACAAGGAGGCAAGCACCACCAATATTTAAGCTACAAATTATAAGAACATTAAGAGTAAGGATAAATGAAAGCTAGTTTCCCAGTAAGGATAAATGAAAGCTAGTTTCCCCATCGGTACTTTAACTATATTGTTACTATTGTAGCTTAACTTACAAATATTGTAATCTTTATTATTTCTTCATTTTGTGAAGCAGAGAAAAATAAAGATAGTGGTACTTTTATTTGCCTTCTGTAGAGTTGATTATTTCCATTTAGTTTTGAGAAACCTAGAATTAAACATCTTACCTCTTTTCACTGACTTGACTATCTGAATCTCCTTTCCAAAGGAGCTCAAACTCCTTCTCAGTGTTGGACTGAAACCAAATGTGTTTGCATTATGTTTAATTTTCAGTCCTCCTGCATGGCCACATGGAAGACTACAAAAAGAGGGAAATAGAGGTGACCCTCGCCTGTCTGTTCTGGCTCAACAGCCCACACCAACAGGCGTGGGGTTACAATTCTACACTTTGTGGCAGAACACTGATCACCTTTGCATGAATGCTACCCCAAAAAGCATCCTTACACTATGAACTCTGTAGAACTGCATGTACTTTATAGGAAAAAAAACCAATTAGCATTTCAGCACATTTCTCAAGGATAACTGAAGAATATTTTAAATTCTGTCTCATTTTGGGTTTTGAGTTTTTTGGGGGTGTTTTGTTTTGTTTTACAGTCGCTATAAATAGTTATTTTCATTGAGGATGAGGACAATCTTTCCAACTAGTCAACAACTAGCTGTGCAAACACAAACATGGCAGTGTAGAAAATCCTATAAAAATGTTTTCTCATTTCATCTCTTTCGTGCCTGTGCTTTATGACCAATACCTACTCATTTGCCTCTACAACAGGCAAACAGGATGCTTTGTAACAAATTTACAGTTCACCTTGCGTCCTTATTAAGTTGCAAGTGCATGCATGATCCAAAAAGTACGTATTATGCTTTATGCCCTCAGACATGTCCCCAGAAAAGAACATGGAGAGGAACTGTTGATGTCAGCGGTCTCCAACAGATCTAACTTAACACCAACTTCTGAATTGCATCCTGCAAGATTCTCCCCAGACACATGTAATAATTTAAACTTCTTATTTACCAGTTCAGACTTTTCTATTAAAATAATCACCAAACAGAAGGACCAAGCAAACATCTGTTATGGTTTGAGAAAACTTATAGCAATTTATTGTTGTTTAGACAGTTATTCTTTCACCTGATGACCCCTCCCCATCTAGGAAGGAGAATCGGAGAACACAAAGAAACACAGAGGTTGAAATATAAATAGATTTAATAGACTACGAATAATACTAAAGAACCAGTATTAATCCCAATACTGATATAAAATATACAAGGATTATACTCAGCCAATTCTACCAGCAGAAGTTGTGCACTCCCCGCAGGGACAGCAAACGTGGGACCCTGTGGGTGCTGTGGCTTAGGGAGGAAGGGAAGGGCTCAGGGCTCCGGCACCAGGGCAAGGAGTTGTCTGGACCCACTGCCATCAAGGAAGAGAGAGAGCTATGCAGCAAACTTTTCTAATTTTCTATTGAATGGGATGTTCATGGTGTGAAATAGTCCTGTCTGGGTTGACAGGATTATTGCAGTCTGGGTCAAATGCACAGGCCTTGCTCCTCCTTGTCCCGCTTGAAAACACTGAGACCTTGAGTCCCGCAGAGCCTGGCTGGCTATACGGTAAATATTTTCATGAATTCATACACCAGAGTCTTCAAAAAGTGCGGTTTTCCCCAGCATTAGAAGAAAAGTTAGTCCTGTGTCGCTCAACCCAGGACAACACCATAAATGAAAACTTACTTAGAGACTTGTCTTTCAACAGCTTTTTACTTAATGTGCATATAGTCAGATGGCAGAACAACACAGCTCTCAGACTACAAGTACGCTGCTGGTACACAGCTGGCCTCAAAAGGCAGCACTGACTTTAATTCACAACTTCGCATTTCTTCAGGAAAAGGAAAAAGGAGGTAATTTTTGAATTTTTAACACCCACTCTCAGTTAGCAGTTTCAATACTACAGGCATTTTCACCCAAGTATTCCTCCAGCACCACTAAAGTGCAGAAACCTAGTCAGAATACCTATATTTAAAAAAAAATACACAACAAATATTCCTTTTATAACACACACACACACTTCCATTGTCAAACGCATCAATCCTCCAAGGATTAGTAGGGGTCATATAAAAAAAATAATACCCAAATAGCTTCTTTATCAGCTGATAAGTAAACTAAACATCCAAAAGGTCTTAAGAAGGTGTGATTCATGACGTCTTGTGGTTTTCCTGTGTCCTGCCTCTGCCAGCTCACGCAGCCACGGGACTCAGAGCTGTATATATAGACACCAGCCACGCACACAACACCATCACTGGAGCCAGCTGACTTCGCCTGATCCATCAACGAGGTGTTCAACATGCAATCTAAAGGTAAAACAGATGCTTTAATGTTACCTGGACTAAATTTCGTAACAAAAATAATTTGGGGTATGACTGTGAATGGGAAGGAAAAACTTTTTTCCATGGTTAGAGTGCTCAAGCACTGGCATAGGTTGCCCAGAGAGGTTGTAGATTCTCCATCCTGGGAAATGCTCAAAACCTGGCTGAACAGTCCTGGACAACTTGCTCTAGCTGACCCTCCACATCTGGGGAATGGACTAAACAATCTCCAGAAGTCCTGCCAACTTCAGCCATTCTGGGAGTCTGAAAAAAGAGCATGTGACAAGAACTACTCAGAGAAACACCAATCCTCTGCTGGTACGGCTGTTGCTTAAAACAAAAAATTGCAAAAGGCTTCCATAAGCATTGCTAGGAAAGAGTTAAATTAGGAAGGGGTAAAAAAATCAAAGATAAAAATAGTAAGTAAAATGCTGACAAGATTTCAAAGCACAGACAAGGCAGCAGGAAGCAGAAGCATAGCAAGCTTATTCTGCCCATGTATGCGAGTAACTAAAATGCAGAGATGACAGTTAATGTCACACCACACGCCACACTCAACCGGGAACAGCTCCGGCTGTCTGATTTTCCTTTCTCTGCACACAGAGCAGAGCCATACTACATCCCCCCACCCCCTGCCCTTTCCTTTTGCCAAAACCAGGACACCCTAACTCCTTGTTTTTAATCCGCTTCACAGGACTCTCTCTTAAACTACAACTTCTGCTGGTTTCCTGCGTTCTGAGCATGGTTCTTGCTGCTGCGAACGCAGTAAGTACTGAAGAAGAAACTAATCAGCTTTCCAGTGTTAGAAATGTTAACATTGTAAACTGGAAATCATAAGCTTTTAAACTAATACAACAGTCTCAAAAATACTCATGTTTGGTACAGGTCTAAACTTACTTATATTACCATTCTAGATTCTCCACTTATTATTGAGCCCTCCTTAAAGGAAAACACTAATTGCAAGCAGCAGCAACAAGCCCATACCCAGCCCAACATCTATTAGTGTCCTGGTTCAAGCCACACAGGACTAATTTCTCTTTCAGTAATTTTACTTTTCAGTAAGGTCTTTTCTAATGCCTGGGAAAACTGCATTTTTAGAAGACTTTAGTGTGTGAATTAGTGAAAATATTCACTTTATAGCCAGCTATGGTATGCAGGATTCAAGGTCTGCATTTTCAAGCCAGCCATGTGCAGAGATAAGGAGGAGCGAGGCCCGGGCACTTCATCTCCCTTGACAGCAGTGGTCCAGAGAAGTTCTTGCCCTGGTGCCGGACCCCTGAGTCCTTCCCCTTCCTCCCAAAGCCGCAGCGCTCGCAGGGTCCGGCGTCTGCTGTCCCCTGCTGGGAGTGCACAGCTTCCTGCTGAGAGAATTGGCTGAGTATAATCCTTGTATGTTTTATATTGATATTAGGACAAATACCGGTTCTTTAGTATTATTAATGTTAATTAGCTAATGTTGTTCTGTTAAATCTGTTTATATTTCAACCCTCAGGGTTCCTTGGTTTTTCCCCCAATCCCCCTTCCCAGGTGGGGAGGGGTTATCAGGTGAAAGAATAATTGGCTAAATGACATAAAATTATTGTGGGTTCCTCAAAGCATAACAATTAGTTATTTCACTTGACAATATTACATATATTCAAGACTAGTAAGTTCCCTTTGCAGAACTATCTTTGCTTTCTAACAGCAAAAGAAAAAAATCAAAACCAAAATGGTTTTTTTTAATTATTTTTTTAAAGAAATATAAGCAGAAGGAGTTACACATTACTCTAAAAGAAAATGCATTCTTTTTCTACAGGATAGCAGTGATGAAAGCTCCGGTTCGGACGGTATGGACTCCAGCTCAGAGAGCAAGGAAAATGTAAGTCTTTTCTTTGTAAATGAACAGAATGTCACTAATTCTAACATTTGTATTTAAGTGGAAGTTTTGGTACAGAACAGGAGAATACTGACGCAAGATGGCTCTTTTCACAGGGCCTGTCCAGGTTCCGGGACCTGATTCGTGACTTCAATAGGCCTGGCTCAGCCCTGCGGCGTGCCCTGCGGGCTTACAAAGCTCAGTGAGGTAACAGACCCCCGGAGCACAGCTCCAGCTCTCCAGGGAGCCCTCCATCAGGGAGATGGAGAGAGCAGCTTCTGAGTGACACACTACCACAGAAGGCAGCTGGAGAGGGACTGCAATTTATCTTTGAAGCTCGTGGAGAGTAATCCATGTTGCTTTCTAATTAGCAGACACGTATTCTATGGAGTAACTGGCTATTTTTTAATACAAAACCACCTCTATTTCTTCAGCTTGAAAAGAGATTACAAACTTTCTTAAAATTTTGCTGCTGTTCCTCAGATATTGAGTATTTGTCTGGGTATCCCAATCCTTGGGGACAGATGATGTCTTAAGATATTTTAAAAAAGTAGTTTGGGATAAATTAGAGATGCAACATGTAGGGCTGAAAAATAACACCTTCCAACACATCTAATTTGCATTAATATACAAGCTAACATCACCCATACAGAGAAGTTAACCACTTTCCAGAAGATTTGGGGTTTGGACTAGAGGATCTCCAGAGGTCCCTTCCAACCCTATATGATTCTATGATTTGCCAAACAAAAAGAAATGCCACTATCTTTATTACTTATAAACTTTCAATACTGTAATTATGCAATAATTTTCAGGACACGAGCATTGAGATGTGATTAGTAAGGTACTGGTATATGCATAAAGTAACTGCATTATGTACAGCATACCATCTAAAAATCACACATTCCAACTGAACGTTGCCTAACCAGAAAGCTTTCCTGGAAACATGACAATTAAAAGAAACCCAAACATTTCCAAAAAAGGCTTTAACACAAGACCAGTGAGGACTGAAAAGATTCTTTACAGAAATTTTGCTTTGCAGGAATAACACACTGGCTATGGAAACAGTGCAGTTTTTCTATCACACTGAGTATGGTATTTTCAGAATTGAAACTACTTTATCCTGCTTTCATCTTTAGTACTTTACATTATGTTAAGTGCTTCATATGTAAACAGTAACAATCAAGAAAAAAAGTCAACCTATTTTCACATGCCACAGTGTAGTCACCCCTGTTCTCAGTCATGAAGAGCTGCACATTCACCTCCCGTAAACTTAAGGGTTTGCTCTTGTGGTCGTGCTCTCAAAATCAACCTACACTGCTAAGTTCTTACTCTGCATAATGTGTTAAATGCACATTAATTAACTGCTACTAATTCTAACCTGCCATTCTTTTCTTACTCTGAAGACACCTGGAAAACTATGGATGTCCCCTATGGAACACTGCTGCTTCTAGATAATCTTCAACTTCCTACGGCTCCTTCCCACCTTCTGTCTCACCAGTGCACTGGAAACTGCGGATAAGTAACAACCACATCCTGTTTCACATTCCCACCTTTGAAGCCAGTGTGGGTTACAGTGCACAGCTCTCTCAAACCTTGTGTGATTATTTGCTAAGCTTGAATAAATGCTGAGCATCAAATTTCTTAGTTGTCTTCATCTTTTCTTAAGAAAAAAATACACCCACGTCATTTCAGTGATCCTGTTTCCAAAGACCAAGAGTAGAAAGGGAACTCCTGAGGTTGGCTGCCTTTTGTCTAATTCCGAGTTTCACAGGTTGTCTCAGGTCTTGATAAGGCCCTACTAGGTATTACCCAGTCTCCATACTTTGTATGCCGAGGACAGATTAATCAAAATTGTTTCTGCCTAAGCAACCATTACATCTTACCTACGATTTGAAGAAAGACTTTTGCACAAACCAAGTCTATTTGTTGCAGTAGAAGCTTCTATAGCATTTACGCTGTTTTAGTAAGACCACAGAAGAAATCAATGTGCAGGAACAGGTGAGCAAGAGTTGAAAGAAAAATTAGTAACTCTTAGCATTACTTTTTCCTTTGAAAGGAACTTCCTAATAACTCTACAAGATTCCCAGGGTTCCCTATATAAACGCACATGAGTCCTCTAGATTTCATTAGCGAGTTGGGAGGAAGGGATGGTGTTGAAAAGGAGCAAGCCCTAAAACCATTCACTAGTTAAACAGGATGTTGTCAACAGTCTCAACAATGTATGAACACGTCAGAGTACTGTTACACAAGGTAGTTCCAGACCATGACATTTATCACCACCCTCCTTCAACACATGGCTCAAAATTCATTAAGATTGCCTCCTCAGGTCTCAACCACAACTTTTAGTTGTTACTGTCACCAACTCTTGACATTATTACACAAGTAACAGCCATTACCTGATTAAAAACACAGGGAGAAATGTCAGCAACTGTTGTGCAGCTCTTGTTATCAGCATAAATGTCACAGAAGGCCCATACCAGCCCCCTGAGTGCAAGCTACTCACATCACCTAAACTGTAAAAAAAACAAACAAACAAAAAAAAAACACCACCACCACAATTTACAAGATCATACTTTAGAGCTGCGCTTTCCAGTGATCCTGTTTATGGCACAGTCTCCCCAACAGCTGTAGTGCCATAGGCAGTGGGAAGACAGGAACCTTGAAATCCAGCTCCCACAATTAATCAAGTTACATCCTCCAACAGTTATCTTTTTAGACAGGGGCACTGTCAGACATTCAGATGTGAATACCATCCATCCTGTAAGCTAGAAAGCTATTAAATGTGAAAATTAATCTCTCAAAATAGAAAATCACTGAAAAGATATGTTAAGAGAAATGACTCAGAAAAGAAATTCCACTTTATTAGGTAGCACTTAATTTAAGTCATCATTCAGGTTATCATCTTACAAGTCTCACATCCTTAAGGATTTGTACTCCTGACAAGAAATCAGTGCAAAAATACAGAGCTAAAGTAAACAGCCTCTGAACTACAGTCAAAATCCCAGTGTTACAATGCAAACCTGCAGATATTATGAAATGCCTGTGAATAATGAAGACAAGAAAGTGAAACAAGCTCCATATTCATCTCATTTCACACTTGCCAAGAAATCAAAAGAAGCAATCTGAAGTCTCTGAAAAAGCCTCTATCACTGCCAAATGTTGTTGCTGCTGAATTTCGAGGAATTTTCACTGAATTTCCACTGAAAAGGACAATATCATCTGTTTCAAAGCTGGAAAACATATCCTTCCATTGGTGTCAGTCAGGTCCTTGTTTATATCACTCACGGCACTCAGGACCAGGGTCCTCACTCCAGTGGGCTCCCCGCTTCTCAGTCACAAGCTTAATGAAGTAGCTATGACTTGCATATAGCTTGAGCTTCTCGCTGATGTCAACCCACTTCACTACTCCAGCATCATCACCTGCTTCCAGTGGCAAATTATCCATTGTTTCACCTGTTCACAAAGACCACAGGAATGGTATCATCAGTGTTTCTGGGGGCTGATAAATCAAGGACCATGACATGAAACTTCACCACTGGTATCTGCTACCCAAAACACAGCGGATATGTCACTATATGACTAGACTGGTCTGTTACCTCAGATCCCCATCTCTCACCTTTTAATATAAATCAAAGAGCTAGCAATGTACGCCCATTCCTACTGGTTTATACAAGTAAAATGAGGTTCAACAATTTACTCTGGCAGAGTAAGCAAGACAGAAGGTATTGGAGCAATTACAATGCCAAAGCAATAAATGCAGTGAAAATCTGCCAGTGGCCAGAGACAATATTCCTGAAGCACACACTAGCTACTAAAGGAAAAATAACAAAAGAAACAGATTATCCTTCCACTCCAGACTCATTAAAAAGGGAAATTAAACCAACTCAAGATACATACAGTGACAAGAAGGAACAATGTTCAATCTCCATACGAAGGCACATGGCCCACAGCTTAGAACTAGCTAACAATTGAATACATAATTTTCAGGCACAGTCTGTATGTTCCTTGTTTCAAGACTGACAGAAACCAAAGGGGAATAACAACTACCTGTAACGGCTGAACATCTTCAGAAATAGGAGACCCTCATGCCCACTGGTTTTAGTTCAGTATTTCACACCTGACTTACATGCTCCCCCAGTTTCATTGCCAATGTCAGCCCAATGTATGTCTTAATTTCAACTCAACATACAGAGTAAAAGGCAACTAAGAGCACACATGGAGATACCCACCGGTTTCATCATGATAGTTCACGGCCTCTGTCTCCATCCAGGCATTATCAGTGTTACGAGGGTCATCCACGTATCCTCTGTACACCTAAGGCCCCGAACAAACCAAAACCAAGCTCAGCATCACAACAAACAAGGTGGAGTCAATCAGAAGGTATTTTCTTTCCCTCTAACACATTTCCCTCTAGATTACAGAGTTTTCAGTAGCCCCTCCCGTTTCCTACACCAAGACAACCCAAACATCACAGCTTCTTCTCATTTCAGCTACACTTTTTCAAGTTCCATAAAACTGTGAGTTACATGCATAGCTCAATAAACTATCATAAGAGACACAGAGCTCACCTCAAAGTGTTCCTGGCTGAAGAGCTTGTGGAGATGCTTCTCTAATTCTACTTTATCTTCAGGAGATTTCTGCAAGGAGTTCAAGGCCTCCTCCCCAAATTCTCGCTTCAGGGTAGCGCTAATCTTCTCCCCTGGGTCCACCATCCCCTTAGAGAGGGAGAAATAAAAAAGGTGAATATCCCCCAGATTCCACTTGGTTTTAGTCCCCTTTGACTGGCTCTTAGTATATTACATCCATCTGCACCATACTCTGGACATGGAAGGAATTTTACACTTAGCTGTAAGGAGTGAGCATGCACATCCTTCAAGATCTGCAATGGATTAAATTGTGCCTGCATTAAGCAAAAGATGTGATCAGAATTAAATATGAGTATCACCTTGCAATACAGAAACAGCAGAAGGCATACCGACTAATGCCTGGGCAAAACTAGTTTCAGGAGCATTCCTCCTCACCTCTCCAACACGAGGGTCGCTCATCAAAAAACATGCTTTTATCGTGCACATGCCAGTTATTGCCTTGTGGCCTTACCAGCAGGAAAATGTCTACTGTTTCTAAAGCTTTGCTCTTACCCCTGGAATGGCCCACTCCCCACAGTCTCTCCTCTTGATAGCTACGAACTGTAAGATGTCTTTGCCAGTAACTGGATGAGCAATTTTATTGCCACTTCCATCCCTCTTCCACCTGCAGCAAACGACAAACAAGAATATGCTTTGCTGTTTCTTGACACAAGGGCCTGGGAGAGAAAGAGGAAGGCGCCCATGCTGTCACCTGCACAGGGGCTACCAAAGCACAAGAAAGAACAGTTGGGGAGGGGGGGACCAACGGATACCGTCTGGCAAGATCACAGCTAAGGGCAAAACACTGAGATCTTTTTGCACCCCTCTACCAACTGTGTATTTCTCAGCTAAAAGGGCAGAAACCACCCAAGAGCCACATATGTGTAGCCATGCTGACAGCAGCAGCTTCTTTGAGAGCTACATCCAGTACACCCTATCGGCTGTGATGCTGACTGAGCTGCAGCTGTGCCTTAACGAGAGGATCATCATGCCTTCTGCCAGAACAGAACATGCATTCAGGCTGCAACACCTCTGAACCACTCACCCAGCACAAGGCCGTGAACACCCACCATTGCCTTCAGTAAAGAATTAAGAACTACCAATAGTTAAAACAAAAAGCTACCTAAATAAATACAAATTAAAACTAGCATTTCTTTTACTTTCAGGAAATAACTCAGTAGCTTTGGTAGCCTTCTGAAAAGGGGAAAAAGTAAAATTCATTAGAACTATTATGAAAATCATCCTATCTTCAGCATGGCACTTCCTAGCTTGCAACTTTGTTAATTACACAATCTTTCCTGAAAGCTTTTTGTAAATGGTACCTACACACAGATCCTGCTGGCAAAAGCACCATTAAAACACAGCATAAAGTGATACACACAAAAAAAGGAGCCTAACTCCACCTCCTCCTATAATATACTAGGCCAAATTAGCATTTCTTAAAGAACAAAAGTAGGCACACTGCTTTATTTTGCAGTTGAGTCATTATGACACAAAAAACTATTCCTGCAATTGAACATGCCTCATCTAAGGCCTTTTGGTATATTCCATATCCAGTATCAAAGTATCACTTAATCTTTTCAGTTTTTACATTCATTACTGAATTCTTTATTTTTATAATGTATTTCTATTGAATTACACTTCCTGGCTTTTTTGTTTGGTTGTTTTTTTTTAAATCTGCTTCCTTGGAATTTCCTAAGTGATTGCTTGCCATTAGCAGTGAGTCCTTACTGTTTTCCAGCAACAAAAACTAAAATATTATGAAATTCGTGTTCCACATGTCTACATATCTCTCCATTCAGATACCCATTATCTGAATGGGCTTACAGATAAAGGAACATACACAAAAGGCCCGTGAAAAGTAATAGCCTGTCCAGAGATGCACAGAAAAAACAAAATGCATAGTTTTTTTGCTCTGCTGAAGGGCACTTTTCAGTCACCCGTCCCTTACCTAGTTATAATAGGATCAGCAGCATGGTTTGGTCCCCAGCGCCCTAACAATCCTCTGCCTGTGAGGCCAGTCCTTCCCACTGGATTTCTGAAATAAGGGGCACAGTACATTAACCATATTTACTTCCCCACATTCAAAAGTATCCTAAAAAAGCAGCTTTAAAGAAGCTTAAATAACAACAGAGGAAATGATAGCAACATACATTTGGTGCCACCATATGCTTTAAAGAGCAAGACAGGCAAAGAATGGTTTTCTTCCTTCATCAACCTTTTTGTGTTTGATAGTACAGGGAAAGGAAATACACAGAATGGCTGTGTCATGGCTTTGTCATTTCTTGGATCAGGTGTCCTGAGGTTCTCCTGATCAAGGGTTACTCTCATTGTGTACACAATCTTGTCTGAAAATGGAATCTAGTTTCCAAGACTACAGATGCGTAGAGCATTCCTTTATGTGCAAATGGCAGAAAGAAAAGAAATTATTTTTAGGTGAGATTACCCATCTGTGCTATGCCAGGATTTGTCAGCAGAAGGAAACGCTCTTCCACTCCACCACATCACACAAGTGGTACAAAAGCTTCAGAGTCCAACACCTGGTTAAACTGTGGAAACAATTCAACAGACCCTACCACTAACAGTGTTAGACCTTGTCCAACTCCAGTCTCACCACAACCCTCTGTTGTGGTAGTACTGGCTAACCTTTTAGTGCCTCTCTGCCACAACCTTCTTCCAGAAAGAACTCTCTAGCCCTGAGGTATCATCTTCCCTTATCTCTAGGGGAGGCTATCTTGATTTTGTTCTAGTAGGTAACATGTGTCAAAACTGACAGACCTATAAGAGCTCTGAAACTACATCACTGAAATGAGTATGCAAGCAAAAAAACCACTTACCGGGGCCTCCCGTTTTCAACCACATACAAGCCATTCAGACTCTTTCTCTCCACTTCTCCATCTCTCTCATTGAATTTGGGAGAAAAACCTTTATCACTGTGTGAGAAAGAATAATTTAATAGCAGTAAGTTGTAAAACACATAACACCCCTCTGCCCCACGACAGCTCGAAGGCTAACTCCCAGATCAACAACAACCATTTGATCAATGGGCAGTTTTTACCAGAACTTAAATTGCTGGCCCTCCTGTCACTATAGGAGGCTATAAAGTCTCAATCTTTACTGATGACAGTCCCTGTATTTAGTTCTGCAGACATAAATGCGCCCCTCTAAAGTATTTAGCTTTGCATCTCTCTGATTTAGCCGAAGTGTTCCAAATGTGTTCTTGTTAAGAACACATAGGACAACATACGATGTTACCCATTGATAAAACTAAAAAAAGATTTTGCTAGTTTAAAAAAATGAGCAGAAATTTTTATTAGATATAATTTGTCAGTTACAAGCTAATAATAACTTCTTTTCAAAATTAGCTTAATACCGATCACCTATGTGCACCTCTAAAAACTGGTAGAGAAGCAGCTGTCTACAGAAGTGTATTTCCTTTCCCAAAAGCAATTTCTCTCAAACCATCGCACATTGCAAACTACTGACCAGCTTCTTGCATGCATAGTTCACTTGAGAAGTTACACTAATACCTAAAAAATGACACTTTCCCAACTATGCCTTGGCATAACATCAGCAGCCCTACAGAGTCTGAGGAGTATGCACCTTGCAATTAGTAGAATGCTAAACCAAATTAAAAGCAAATAGAAGCACAAGTTCACACAACAATAGGAAACAAAGAGGGCAAGGCTGAAAAACTTCAAGTGCCATTATCTTCTAATCTTTCTACACAGATGTATGTACACAGGTATCACTATTTCACATTATCACAAATTACACTAGATCTAACTTTCTAGCCAAGAAGCATACAGCATGCCTTGAGAGAATATATTCACAGAATCCGTAAAAATAAATATACACATTCACAAAAAAAAAAAAGAATGTCATGCATTCAACCTGTTACATTTCCTCAGTGAGAGCGCTAAACTCAAGAACTAGAATTCTACTTTACTCATCTTGCCTTCAATCCATGAACAAACAAGTATATTATGAAAATGTTCTCCCAAATTCTTAAGGAGAATTAGGAGATTTTTACTTAGTTCACAACACAGAGGAGAAGCACTACACAGCATCAACAGCTGATCATTATTCTATTTAATACTACTCTTACCTCAATCACCAGCTCAGTAAAATCACATGTCAAAGACCTTCACAGTTAACCCAAACCATTCAGTTCTCTAACCATCATTCTTTTAGGTCTTGACTTTCATACATTGCCATAGAATCACATGTCACTTAAGCTGATGATCTTATTAACTCAGCTGATCACTATTTCCTGCTTCCACGATCACAGGAGAAAAGAGCCCACTTGATTTCTACTCACTTGATTTGGGGATCTGCCCAACTGGGTCCAGCCAAGACAGACTTTGCAGTGTACTCCACAGGATTATAATCCTTCCACTCAATCAGCCAGTCCACTTTACCTTCAGGAACTTGGCTACGCTCAACACGTGACCCTGGATATGGGGAGGTGAGAGCTTTGCTGTGGTAGAACTTAACACTGTTGAACATGTTAACAGGATGAAGATGAGACCAACAGCTTGCAGATGAGTTACTGAACGAAAAAAAAAGAAAAAAGCATCTCATTCATTAGGCTTTAACCGTGTTATTTAATCCTATATCTGCATAGTACATTAGAGCAAGCATAACAGACTAGACTTTTTACACAAAGCAGCTCTCAGTAATATATTACTGCTTCTTTCCAACATCATACAAACCAACAAATTCTGAATTTTACCTTCAGCTTCTTGGAGCAGAAGAGTGCTCTGCTAGATCCACATGAAGATTTCATAGCATGAGTGAGAGGCTGCGAACTAGAACTGCCACTCCAAATTGTGTGGAACACTGACCAGTTATTAACAATATACAAGGAACACCTCAAAGATATTTACCATAAATACAGCAGAGGAAGGCCTGCTTGAGCATTAAGTCTCCACATGGGCATTTCATCAAAAAACCAGCCCCGATTTACAAGAGTCCTGGCTCTCACATCTAGTGGTACACCATGTAAGAGCAAGAGTGGGACTGTTTAGTATGAGGAAGAGGAGACTGAGGGGAGACCTCATCACTCTCTACAACTACTTGAAAGGACACTGTAGAGAGGTTGGTGCTGGTCTCTTCTCACAGGTAATTAACGATAGAACGAGAGGGAACGGTTTCAAGCTCCAACAGGGTAGGTTTAGATTGAACATTAGGAAGGAATTTTTCACTGAAAGAGTGGTCGGGCATTGGAATAGGCTGCCCAGGGAGGTGGTTGAGTCGCCGTCCCTGGATGTGTTTAAGGGACGTTTAGATGCAGTACTGAGGGATATGGTGTAGGGGAGGACTTTGTAGAGTAGGGTAGGTGGTTGGACTCGATGATCCCAAGGGTCTCTTCCAACCTCTATGATTCTAAGAGTGAAATATCCAAAAGCCTGAGCAACAGAGCTCTGCAAGTTCTTTAAGCACCAAAACATCATTCTGTGCAATACCAAGTTAGGTAACATGCCTTGGTTTTCCATTTCAAATAAGGCTAGAACTGTCAAACTAGTTAAGTTAAAAGAAAAAAATACTTTAGACCTCTAGTGATTTTATTTTGCCATGGGTTTTCAGGAGCTGAAAGACCAGTCAACAATAAAATACTTAACAGCAGATTAGGCTACAGTGTCTATTCAACAGCTCCTAAAAACCCTACAAAGATTTCCTTCAAAGTGGCCTTCCTATACTCAATTTTTTAACTATTACAAAAATAAAGAGGATTACTGTAGATAAAAGGCACAGAACTCAGCAAGGACCACTAATCTACAACAGTACTCTAAACCCAAGATATTTATAAATTCTAAGTGAAATGTTTTTTTGATTTTTTAATCAATAAAGAATATAAGCATATAAAGAAATATATTTCCTCTGCAAAAATGCATCCATGTTTTAACAACATTTGAGCAAGGTCCCATTTGAGCAATGGGATCAATGAGTTTCAGATAAAAAAGAAAAAGAAGCAACTCATACATTAAATATTAACCCTGCTATTTGAACCTAGCTGTGAATATTAGATTATAAGCAGCAGAACAAGCCAGGCTTTTCCAAGAACAGCAGTTCCAGTTCTAACTCCTCACTCACGCTATGAAATCTCCAGGTGCATCTAGGAGAGTGGATTCTGCTTCGCACTGAGGCTGAGAATCCACTGGTCCCCATTACAGCATGCGAGTGCTGTCACATCCTGGGGGGATGCTCTCAAGAGCACAGCGCAACTCACAAACCACTTGAGGTTCATAAAATCACAGAATCAAGGAATTGTCATAGTTGAAGGGAGCTTCCAGAGACCATCTAGTCCAACTCCCCTGCCAAAGCAGGGTTGCCCAGAGCACATCACTCAAGGCTGCATCCAGGCGGGGCTTGAAGATCTCCAGAGAAGGGGACTCCACACCCTCCCTGGGCAGCCTCTGCCAGGGCTCTGCCACCCTCACCCCAAAGAAGTTCCTCCTCAGATTGAAGTGGAACTTCCCATGTTCCAGCTTGTGCCCGTTGCTCCTCGTCCTGTCACTGGGAACCACTGAAGAGTCCGGCTCCATCCTCCCTCAACCCACCCTTTAGATACTTGTAAACATAGATGAGGTCTCCCCTCAGCCTTCTCTTCTCCAGGCTGGAGTCCCAGCTCTCTCAGCCTTTCCTCATCAGGGAGAGGCTCCAATCCCTCCATCACCTCTGTTGCCCTACGCTGGACTCTCTCCATTAGTTCCCTGTCTCTCTTGAACTGGGGAGCCCAGAACTGGACGCAGGATTCCAGTTGTGGCCTCCCCAGTGCAGAGCAGAGGGGGAGAATGACCTCCCTCCACCTACTGGCCACACTCTTCCCTATGCAGCCCAGGATCCCATTGGCCTCTTGGCCACAAGGGCACATTGCTGGCTCATGGAGAGTTTACTATCCACCAAGACCCCCAGATCCTTCTCCTCAGAAATGCTTTCCAGCAGGTCCATCCCTAACCTATACTGGTGCCTGGGGTTCTTCCTTCCCAGGTGCAGGACCCTACATTTGTCGGGTCCTCATTAGGTTCTTCTCTGCCCAGCTCTCCAGCCTGTCCAGGTCACGCTGGATAGAGGCACAAGCTTCTGGAGTGTCAGCCACCCCTCCCAGTTTGGTACCATCAGCGAACTTGCTGAGGATACACTCTGTCCCCTTGTCCAGGTCATTGATGAATATGTCTCTAAGAGAAAGCAGCATACTCGGCAGGGTGCCAACCTCCACACGCGGGCCAACGTTACACCAGTTGCGCATTTTTCAAGAACTGCATCAGTTAAAGGACAGACTGATTTTTGTTTCTGCCATACCCAAAACTGACACCCTCAGCTAACAGCACCCCCCGCGCCACGCTTCCCCTCAGATGGCGGGGGACGGCCGGGCAGCCCTCAGATCTCGGCCCAGCGATGAAGTGGCTGCCCCCTCCAGAACCGGGCACCACCTCACGGGGGCCAAGCGCCAAGGGAGACCCCGGAGCCGCAGCCCGGCCTGGGCACCGCCCAGCCTGACTATCGCAGGGCACGGTACCTGAGGGACGGGCAGCGCTGGAGAGCACAGCGGGCGGGCTGGGCGGACAGCACGACAGTGAAAGAAAACACGGCGACTGCCCGACACACACCGGGCACAGCCGCCGCGCGCAGGGCGCCGCCGAGGAGCAGCATCAACGACGCCGCCCGCCCCGCCTCAGCTCCGCAGGACTGAGGCCGGGCGCAGGCCTGAGAAGGGGGTGCTGGGCCTGCTGGGCGAGGGAGCCCCGCTCCGATCTACCGCCCCGTCCCCACGCAGAGCCGCCGGAACCCCCGAGCACCACCCACTACCTGTCCAGCGGAGCTGCCGGGGCCGGGCCGCCCCCGCAAACAGCCACCGCCGCCCCGGCCAACGCCCCTCTCTATAAGCTCGCCTCCTATTGGGCAGAGCGGCAACAACAGCCAGCACCTCCAGCCCACCCGTTTTCCCGCAATGGACACGCCCCCTCCCCAAACGCCGCTCTCTGATTGGTTGCTACGCCCCCGGGAGGTGTGGCCGGGCGCGCGGGCGCTCGGACCGTTGGGCAGCGCCGCTCCTCGCGCCCTGGTGGCGGCCCCGCCTTTCCCGGAGGCCGCGGGGCGGGGGGAGGCCGGGGCCCGGGCGGCGGGGAGGGCCGCGCTGAGGGGGCGGGGCCTGCCGGGGCAGAGGCCCGTGGCTGACGGGGCGAGCGGTGCGTGCTGCGGCGGGACGCGGGCGCTCCTTGGCGGTGGTGGAGGGTACCGTCCGGTGAGGCCGGTGGGGGAGCGGCGCTGAGCCGTGCTCACTGCACAGACCGGCCCGCCCCGCTCCGCCCCGAGCGCTGCGCTGCCGTCAGCCGCTGCGGGGCCCAGCTCAGTCCTGCAACGGAANGATTTTCAAATACACGATGAATCCGCTTGTGGACCTTCTGCTGTTTTTCGGCACGCTCATCTACTCCTACTTAGAGGCCTTTGTGAAGCTGTTTGTCCCTGTGAAGAGAAAGTCTGTCAGCGGGGAGCTCGTTCTCATCACGGGTGCTGGCCATGGCGTAGGGAGAGCGACTGCCCTGGAGTTCGCCAAGCGTGGCAGCAGGCTGGTTCTGTGGGACATCAACAAGGTAACGGTACAATCCGTGTCTTGACTCGCTGGCTCAGTGCTGTGGGAAGGGCTGCATCCGGGGTGCACCCACAGCACCTCCTTCCGCAGCGGCACCCCTCGGCGCGGGGTCTGCTCACCCGCGGGGACGCTGAGCGCCAGGAGAGCTCTGGCCCCGCTTCCACCAGAGGGTATGGATGTCCAGGTGCCAGAGCGACTCCACGCTAATCACGTCAAAGAGCACCTGCAAGAGGGAAGGCGGCGGTCAGCAAGGTGCTGTGGGAACCGCTGCCCGGGCTGGCAGGAGAAGGCACGTTCAGACCAGAAGCCTGTTTCTACAGAGAAGCAGGTTTACCTTCTGCTCGCTCTCTCTCGAGCCCCAGATATTTTGTGTGCGTTGCTGGAAGACGTGTCTCTGTACGCATATTGACAGGCATCACTGCGCTGTGCTGCGTGTGAGCCCTCCTGCCCTCTGGGGCACTGGCCCAAGCTCTAGTTCAGCTGAATTCACTAGAGCGCAAAAAGACCTTGGCAAGCGGAGGATGGACAGGTACAAACACGCAGAGGATCAGTCGGTAGGGATCAAGGCAAAGCGGTGTGCGTGGGAGCCATGGGCTGTGCAGAGGGGGTGAGTGCTGGGCGGCAGCGTGCGGGAAAGGATTTTGACACCGTGGATCAGAAACCGCAGAGGAGCTCCTCATGTCATGCCGAAGCTGAAAAACAACAACCAGCCCATCTCAAACAAACGACCAAACAAAACCAGGACAAGCCTAGCGTAAGGGGATGCATAATCAGGGAGGATATTGCCGGATATTGTCAGTGTGTGTTGATGCTACCCATTACAGCTGAGGCCGCTCTGGAGGGGTGGGAGGAGGCATGGGGCCAGTCTCTCCATGGGTGAAGGGCTGCTGTTGTGTTGTCTGTGCTGACTGGAATGGGGGAAACAGGAATAAACTTAGTAGCATGCGAGACCTGGCTTTGGTACAAGGAAATACATTGCAAGGGTGGGTGTAAGCAGGCACTAAAATACAATGCCAAAGGAGGTGGTGGGTGCCGAAGGTTTTAGGAGTTTGTTTCCCCGGTCCAACTGCTCTGACAAAGGCCTCGTTCCTGGGGCCATCAGCCTTAAGCAGCAGCTGGAGCTGCCCGGTCACCCACCCCAGGGACTTGCACAGCTTCTGTCCCAGGCCATTTGTGAACTGGGGCTTTTCACTGAACAGGTCCCCGTTGGCACGGCTCTCTGGCATCCAGGGACAAGGCTGCAGCAGAGTCAGTTTGGCCCTCGCTCGGCGGGTTGATGTAATGACTTAGGGGAGCTTCTGCTCTACATGTGTCCAACTGTTGTTCTTTTCAGAAACATCCCTCTACACTGTGCGCTTTGGAGCACATCTGCCTTCTCCCCTCCAGCCTGTAAATACAGGGATGCACAGGGCCACTTTTCATCTGTTGGGGCTGTCAGCTGGGCCCGTGTTTTAAGAGCTCTGCTTTACCGTCACGGTGTCTGCCGGCTGTGCTGAGAAGGTCTCCGAGTGCCCCCTCTCTGCAGCCGAGCTACTTATGCCTTACCAAGGCAAACTCGCTCTCGCTGCCACATTCCCCTCCTGCCAGGCGCTCCACACCGGTCCAAAATTGGAGGTTGGAAATACTCGTCCTCCCACGGACCCCGGCTACAGCTCTGTCCCTGGGCAGCCATGAACCGTTCAGGGCCTTGGCAGCGGTTACGTGATGGGGACTAATCTTCAGGCTCTAACTAGTCGGCCGCGGTGCCCAAGCAGCAACACGTGGGCAGGGTGCAGTTGACACGTGTGTCTTTCTTTTCTGCCTCTTACAGCATGGCGTTGAGGACACGGCAGCAGAATGCGAAAGGCTGGGAGCCACTGTTCGAGCCTTTGTGGTGGACTGCAGCAAGAGGGAGGAAATCTACAGCGCTGCAGAGAAGGTAGGGGAGCAGGGGCACGCCCAGAGGCTTACCCAAACCTGCTCGATTTTCAGAATCACCAGGAAAACAAGAGGTATCGTATGCAAACCATACAAGCCCTTGGAATCTCCCCACTTGTGGCTGCAATCTGTACGGAGGGTGAAGTAGCCCTTCCGAGACCACAGCCAGTCTCATCCTCTTTTGTGAGTCTCCGGGATATCACGCCTCATTGCCAAGTTTGCTCTTTAGACTTCTGGCTCCTGGAGGAACTTGTGCCTTTTTAGTTTCCTGAACAGCACACGGACAACACTGGGGACATTTGAAACATTTCCTTGTAAAGGATGTGGTCCGGCTGCCTCAAAACAGTCTGCACGTCTGTTGGCCCAGCCGTGACTACACAGAGCGTACCGTGTCTGTGGGCAACACGTGGAAGACTGTACACACTGGCAGCAATTCAGGGGGAAGCATCAGATCTAAACCAGATTTCATGGTTACCTCTGCACAGTTCCTACCACATCTGGAAGCGTAGCATGATCTTCCTCTCCCTAAAAGCAACAGTGTTAAGAATTAAATTAACTGTGGCTCGTTTTCCACAGCCTTGCCTTTTTTTTTTTTTTAATAATACCAAATGACACACGCCTTTCTGATTTTCTTCTGCCCAAAAGGTGAAGAAGGACATTGGGGATGTCTCCATCCTGGTGAATAACGCTGGTGTGATTACAGCTGCCGACCTGCTCTCGACTCAGGACCACCAGATTGAACGGATGTTTGAAGTCAACATTCTTGCTCACATGTGGGTAAGTGCCACTACCACCTTTGTATTTACCTTTCTCTGGGAGCATTTTTGAGGAGGCGTATTTAGACTAACAATTATTTTCAGCTACCAGTGGACGACAAAGGCATCTTCTGGGCGTGTATAGCACAGGGGCACCCAGCTAGACTGACTGTTGGGAAACTTGATTGCCCTCTTGCTGATCTGAGCTTGGCCCAGTTTTTTCATTTTGGCTTCATCCGAGCGTGGGTTGGTCTCTGTGGGAAGTGTCTTAGGGATCCTCCTCGCAGGCTGGTCTCTGTGGGAGGTGTCCTAGGGATCCTCATTGCATTGAGTAGTTTGGGCACCCACAGCTGAGCACCCACACCCTGCAAGTAAAAAATACACGGGAGAAAAATACATAGCAATGTTTATATCAGCTGACCCGCACAAAAGGCAGCTGGCACATGCCCCAAATGGCCAGGCAGGTGCAGGTCGGGCAGAGCAGGGGAGGCACAGCCCCGCAGCTCTCAGCAGAGCCCGGCCACGGGGCATAGCGAGGACTGGCCCCCCAGACTGCAGCCCCCAGGCCCATCTCCCGGGGTGCTCTTCCCCTCACGGTGTGTCGCCGCCTTCCCTCCTGGCTCCATGAGCTGCTTCCGAGCCCCTCTCCCACCACTCCTGCCTGTCCTTGTGACTGCCACCTCTCTCATCTCCCTGCAGACTTTCTCCCAGCTTTCTGCCAGCAGTCTGAGCCGAGGTGACACCGCTGGGTCCTGGCTCCTTGGCAGGTCCACAGCTGACCCCTGGGGTAGGGCAGCTGTCAGCAGGGCTTACAGAGTGGGAGGGTTTTGGTAGTTATGGACTTCTTCTTTGCAGCAGAAGAAAAGAGAAGCTACAGGTTGACGACTGGTTTATTGTACGTGCTGGAGCGAGACACCGGCAGCGCTGCCGCTAGACACCTGTAGCCTAAAAGGCAGCGTAGGAAAGATGTGAGCACCTCTTTATAGCCAACTTTCTGAAACATTCCCATGTGGAAAATAGGTTGCCAGCTGTACCACCTGAACGGAAAATGGGTATCTCTGTGGCACTCAGAATCTGAGGGGCTGTGCAGCATGTAGCATTAGTTGCTTAATTAATGATAGTCATGGTCACTGTCGAATACGTCTAAAACAACATTGTTCTTTTCCTCCTCCCCTGTCTCCCCCCACATTTTTGCCTCTTGGTTTAAATGACTTTTAAGACCACAAGAGCTTTTCTGCCAACCATGATGAACAACAACCATGGTCACATTGTCACGGTGGCTTCGGCAGCAGGTCATTTTGTGACTTCTTTCATGGTAGCTTATTGGTAAGTGATTCTAAAATCCTCTCAATTTTTTTTTTTTATTTTCTTGTTAATTGCGTCTTTAATTCGCCATCTGCAAGCACAGAGTGACCAAAATAATGATTCCACTGAATACGGTGTGTCCAAAGGACCATGCCGAGGTAGAAAAAAGCACAACAGCCAGTACTTAAGGATCCCTGGAAGTTCCCATGGATTTGCTTATTAGCTCTGACTAAATCAGGAGCAATGCTTGGATGAAGGAACGGCCACGTGAGACACATCAACTAATGCAAGCTTCTCCTTTTTTCTCTCCCTCACTGATCCAGACTTCTGCTTAGCAACCAAGGTATCCCCTTCCATTCTCCTTCTTAGAACGTAGCACTTCTGTGAGTTGTGGTAGTGTTGTCAAGTGAACTCCCAATGAGTAGCTTTTGGTCTTTCTACCATTGTGGTAGTGACTAGTGTATAGAAGTACTTCTGCCATCATGAGATAAAATTGCTTCTCTACTTGAAACACATCTAGAAAAGCACAGAAAAAGCACAGTGTGTTGGATTGCACACTGTCATTCTACATCCGATCTATAACAGCTCTATAACAGCAGCTCCAGGCAGAGCAGTCTTCCCCCGGGAACCCTCCTCAGAGCGTCACTCGTTGTTGGCAAGGCCAGAACTTCCCAGCCTGGGATTTTACTGGGATTCCACCGTCCCAATCAACAGCAGTCAATAAACGGAATCCCCGGGTTTGCTTTCTTTGGAGTTGGTTTATACTCCCAGCCTGTTCCAGTTTCTGAAGCAGTATGTTTCTCAAGTTTTGCATGGATACTTCTCCTCTATTTCAAAACTCACATGCAACTGTCACAAAACCATCCTGTGTGGTATGAGAAAAAGTAGATTTTTTTTTTCCATTTCTACTCTGCCCATCCTTCTTCATTTTACAGACTGAAGCTGAATGCCTCCTAAGAGGAGGGAAAAATAGGAAGTCCATCGATTGGTGCACAGTGATGCACAGTCATTTTCTAAGAACTCCTGACATTCCTCTGTTCACCACTAAGGCAGCTTTTCCCGAATGACACCCGCTCTGCATCCCACGATTACTCCCCCAAGCAGCAATATCTACTGCAGCACAGGGCACTCTGGCACGGGGGAAGCTAGAATTCTTCCCTGCCTGTTCTTCTCTGCTGGGTTACGTTTTTTTGCCTCCAAGTCAGTGCTGTGTGACTTTTGAGGCCATTTCCAGGTGCAGAAAGTTAAAAATAGTATTTCTGCCTTCTCATTTGTGCTTTTTCCTCTCCTGCAGTTCAAGCAAGTTTGCTGCGGTTGGATTTCATAAAGCTCTGACAGAGGAGCTGTCTACCTTGGGAAAGGATGGGATAAAAACTACGTGTCTTTGTCCGGTTTTTATAAACACGGGGTTTGTCAAAAACCCCAGTACAAGGTAACTATGGCAACTCTGCTTTCCTGTCCTTCCTTCTTTGCATCAAGGCACTACATATTAGCCCCAGCTTTAGGCCTTGTACTCCAAGTGACTATATGAAACCGGAAATAAATTGGTATACAGCTTCAGATAAAGAAAATCTGCATTATCCTTTAATCCACGCGATGGTTGCAGTTGACTTCTCTGAGTTTGTGCATATGCAAAACACCCTACATCAGCTAGTACCACCCATGTTTTACCACCGTAGCTCTTACACATATGCTTTCCTGTGTAGGCTTGGAAAGATTTTGGAGATTGAAGAAGTTGTCGAGGCCCTGATGGAAGGAATACTGACCAACCAGAAAATGGTTTTTGTTCCATCAAATCAACGTGTTGCTTTACTCTTTGAAAGGTAAGTAGGAAAAAAAAAACACCCAAAGAAAAACATCCCTACATCTATCAAATCTTGCTGATTGTACAAGCCTTGATTTACAAACTTGTAACTTTTGATTCAGGATTAAGTTTCATTTTAGAACACATCAGAAAGGTAACCAAATAGTACAGTGATTTTTTTTCTACTTACAACCACAGACATCATCCATAGATAGATTTTGTTGAGTCTTCTCATAGGTCATTATGATACGCTTTCTGCAGCTAGCTGTTCTCAGTGGAGAACTTGACTGCTCTTCAGGCTGATTTGGCAGAGGGGGGAAGTACTAAAGAACACTTTTTCTTCACAGATCACTGTTTCCCTTTTGCCTGCAAACAACATTTTCTCTGAAACAGCAGCCTAAGAGAAGTTTCAGAAAGAGATGATGACCTGCTGCTTATTAGTATTTTTTTCTTCACATCAACATCAGAGATTGAGGTCACAGAGACTGGGAAAATTGCTTTAAATTGGCTCTATCGCTTAGCTCTGCTGTGTGAAGCAAGACACGTCCTCCCAGATGTCTTTAATGTCCAGTGTAGCTGCTCTATCGAGGTGGTGTCTTCATCAGACTTCAGGTTCCAAACCTAGAATTAACTTCAAAACAACTAAATTAAGTTTTCAGTTAAATTTTTGGGGGATGTCATGAAACACTTAGTAATTTCCTGTTTGTGAATGCCAGTAAACTTGGATCTAACCAGAATAGGTATTTCCATATTTCTTTTTCTGAAGAGGTGTAAAGATGTTTGGTCTTTTTTTTTTTCCCCTCCAAGATTCCCCAGTTTAACCAGGTAAGCTTTTGAAAGCAAAGAGAAAGCAAATGCATGCATCTGTGTTCAATATTAAAACTTCCTGGATCCTGCAGCAATATTGCAACCCAAATACTGCCCAGTACATACCTGTCCTGGAGTTGTCATAAAAGGAGATGGAGTTAACACTATTCATATATTGATGAGGGCTACAAATACTTTGGAAATAATGCCTTAAAAGTCTTGGTCTCAGGCCATGTGCGTGCACACATTCTGCTCCCAGACCAGCTCTTCCTTCAGCTGCAGTTCCAGTTTTTCCCCATAGTTTAAGTCACTTATACTATGTTTCATTTCATTTTATTATCTCTTTCAGGTTGTTTCCAGAACGTGCCCTGAATGTTCTGAAAAAGCTGACTGATGTCAAGTTTGATGCAGTCGTGGGCCAGAGAAGCACCCAATGAAAAGTGAAAAATTACTCTCATTTCCCAGTGGCCCAGGTGAAAACAGAACATGTGCTGAGCATAGTTCAGCTGGTTTGGTCCAGAGCCGAACTGAGACACGTGCTCCCAGGCCACCATTGCCAAGCACACCTAAGGGTTCCTCCCCCACCTGCAGCAGGGACACAGCTGTATAACAGGGAGTGTTAACAAAGCGCAGCCGCAGCTCTAGAAGTCTGAAGGGCTGCTTTGGCTGTACATGGCGTCGCCTCCATCTCCTGGCGCTGAGGCAGACAGGAATTCCCGCAAAGCCCGTTTTTGGGACAGCACAGACTGAGTGCAAAGGCATTGCCTGAGAATATGTTAATCTGGACTCATCCCTGAGCAAATGTATCTTGCAAGAAGCAATTTATAGAGCAGGTGGGTGGCCTGTTTCACCTCAATTTATCTTTTCAAATTTTAAAAAAAAAGTGCTCTAATGAACACTCAGTTTTGTGTGCTTTCATAGTCAGTACCTGAAATAATACAGCCTTGTTTGTAATGTTAATACCTAATTACATTGATTATCAAGTATGCATCAGCACCGTAACACTCCTTATTGCAAATAAATACTTTTCTCTAACCCAAAAGTGTCTCTAACCATGAATGTGGTGTCCAGGCCCACGATGGCAGAGCAGGTGCCGCAACAGTGAAAGGGTCAGCCAGAAGATGCTGACCACCAGGCCAGGCTGCAAGGACAAGGCAAGTGCCCGGTCACACTGGGAACCCCCATCAGGATCAGTGAGGTACAGGGCCAGCCGTGGCACACGGCCAGCCGTGGCACACAACAGCACAGCCCATGCAATGGCCAGGGACAAGGCCAGGGCTCAATTGCAGGTGCCAGGCCAGGGAGCAGAGTTGCACGGAGGAAGGCTCCAGATGAGCCTTCCCAACGCTCCTCATCACAAGCTGGGGGCCTGCTCTGACAGGACCCACCTTGACCAGGAGGTTAAGCCCCCCAAAGGTCTTTGGCCTGTGGTACAAGAGAACAGCACCTGATGAAACACGGGTCAAAGACCTCTTCAGAGCACCAATGGTCTTTCCACCTACTTGTGCAACTCCCACCTGTGCCAGGCACTTGGCATTGGCTTGCAGCCATCTGAGGGAGGTCTGAACACACTGCAGCCTTCAGCACGCCTGGAAATGGGTGGCTTCCAGTCGAATCCACCCCATTCACTTGAGCATTTCATGTTGTTCTGCAAACTGAGGGTCTTCAGAAAAGGGAGAGCCCTCATCATCCATCTCCTCCTGTTCTTAAGTGGCAACAGGTAGAAGTCTGTGCTGCCAACAGCACCAACGGTTGCTAAATGTGCTAAACAGCACAAACGGGTGCTAACCAACACAAAAAATGGTTGCCTTTCTGCTCAGGTAGCAATCATGTAACAGGACATTCATGGTGTGTCAAGGCACAAGTTCCCAGCTTGGGAACTTCTGCTTCATCGTGCAAGACTCCTGTAGCCAAGAAAGGAAAAGAAAGAAGGGGTTTCCAAATTGGGTCATTAAAACAAAAAAAAGTTAGAAGCTTACTAACTTAAATAGCTTAATAGATTAAATAATATTTTGGAATGGTTTCCATTTGAAACCAAAGCCAAATTGTGAGGTTTTTGCTGGCCCTGCTTTTTTTTTTTTTTTTTTTTTGAGTTGTATATTTGCCCTCTTGCAAAGATGACTGTTCTGTCACATCTGTGAGACACTTGAAGCCAGAGCACATCTGTTTGGGATTTACATTATGTTCACTTCCACCTCATCCTACCTAGCGAGGAGTCAAAGAGTCTAAAAGTACAGATGCTTCAAAAGCTTTTCCAGAGGGAGCAGCACACTGGCCAACATGTTCGTCCTTAACACTGGAGCCTGAAGGCTGAATCAGTACTTTACTTATTTGTAGGTATTTGACACTTGTCTGTTGCCTGGCTGGCAAACATTCTTAACTTTCCACCCAGCTTAGCCTCTTCTGGTACACACCTTTCCTGTTTCTGATATTTCATGGCTTAGATCCCTGGTCAAAGCACGGTCTCCAGAGAAAAAGCTCAAAAAGACCCCCAAGACAACATCCTGAGGAGCAGGCCCTCTTCTCAGAGAGGGGAAGGACTGGCTCCAGTAGCACACATCAGACAAGCATTTGGCCTCTCCTGGCCCACTATCCCTGAGCATCATTCAGATTCTGATGGCAGCGTTAAACTGGAAGACAAAGTCCCTCTAGGAATGACAGACAGCAGCCTTCTGCAGAGTCTGTTTCTTAGCACACTTACACCCAAGGAAAGGGAGACTGTGGTGACTCCTGCTTTGCCAGATCTAGTCCAGTCTCTCAAAGCCCAGAGGTATTACCAGGCAACACAATTTGTACCCTACTCCATACGTGGCTACACTTCCTCTCTGTGTCTCCTAGGGCTGCAAGTCTTCTGCTTGGCATAAAGAAACGGAAACCAAAGCAAGGATTTAAG
>QJSC01028986.1:1088729-1112092 GCA_003697955.1 Calidris pygmaea | reverse complement strand
CCTACTCCATACGTGGCTACACTTCCTCTCTGTGTCTCCTAGGGCTGCAAGTCTTCTGCTTGGCATAAAGAAACGGAAACCAAAGCAAGGATTTAAGCCTTCACTTCCTGAACACCAGTGACAGAATTCAGCCATCAAGCCTTCGGGGCTCCTGGGTTCTCTTCCTGGCCACAACAACCAACAGAACCTCATCCCAAAGTGTGGTGAGTATGGGTGCCCAGCAGGAGCTCCTGTGAGCAAGCTTCATAGAGCCGTCTACAGCTAAGTCCCAAAATGGAAGAGGGGTACGTCACACCCCGGCTTAGGGCTCCTTCTGAGTCGGGTTAGTGACTCTGGCCTCGTGCTCTGCCTCCCTCCAAGGTGTCTCCTGGAGTCGGTGCTTCTCTGCCCTCCCTGCCTCCTCCGTCTCAGCCACAGCACTGACTGGAGCCCCGTGCCAGGGAAATGACAGCTCTGCAATTAGGGTCTGGCCCAAACCCCAATGTGTTAATTAAGAACAATTAGGAAAGGAGGAAGTGCCTAGCTCTGAATCTCTCTGCTGGAGCCGACCCAGCCTCCCACAGACAAGAGGAGTAACAGTGCAGCCAAACCACTGGGACAATAAAAAAGTCGTTTTCAACAACTCTAATCTTAACTGGAGACCATTTTTGGTCAGAAGACTGATGTTCACGTAATCTTCACTCCTCCCCATGCAGCTCAAAAATTCTGTAAGTAAAATTATGAACATCACCTTCATACATTTAGTTTTCTAACTGAAAAGCAAAAGAGTTAAGGTCAGCAATCCTTTTCAAATTAGACCAAGCAGTTACACTAATAGAGTCAGATGGACCAGCTGAAACTAACTTTCTGCCTTTGCTATAAGCATTTCTGTTGTGGTGAAGATTCTGGATACTACTGTGCACACAAGAAAGTCCAAGTGTTACTCGTGCAATTTAGACTCAGTTAGATATGGATGACCCCATTCATGCAGTCAATGCTATTTTCCAAAGGACTTGGGGAAACTAAGCAGCCATAAGATGGAAGGTCTGGGTAGAAAAACAGAGTAAGAGGGAAGAGCCAGCACACCTGTGGAGTCCCACAAGTTGAGAGGACTTGTGCCATTCAGCTTTTGTTACACGGCCTGTAAGAGGAAGGTGAGTGACACAGTCTGCTGACAAAGCANCAGTGACAGAATTCAGCCATCAAGCCTTCGGGGCTCCTGGGTTCTCTTCCTGGCCACAACAACCAACAGAACCTCATCCCAAAGGGTGGTGAGTATGGGTGCCCAGCAGGAGCTCCTGTGAGCAAGCTTCATAGAGCCGTCTACAGCTAAGTCCCAAAATGGAAGAGGGGTACGTCACACCCCGGCTTAGGGCTCCTTCTGAGTCGGGTTAGTGACTCTGGCCTCGTGCTCTGCCTCCCTCCAAGGTGTCTCCTGGAGTCGGTGCTTCTCTGCCCTCCCTGCCTCCTCCGTCTCAGCCACAGCACTGACTGGAGCCCCGTGCCAGGGAAATGACAGCTCTGCAATTAGGGTCTGGCCCAAACCCCAATGTGTTAATTAGGAACAGAATGTAGTTTCAAGAGGAAAGGAGGAAGTGCCTAGCTCTGAATCTCTCTGCTGGAGCCAACCCGGCCTCCTGCAGACAAGAGGAGTAACAGTGCAGCCAAACCACTGGGACATTGGCTAGAGCTCTGGGGAGCTCCTTCCTCAGCTCTCGCACTTTTCTGCTTTCAGAAAGCACAGGAGTTTGAGGATTGCACAGGGACTTTACGTACCGGGTTCACTATTTATTGCCTGAGCTTCTGTACCCAGCGTGCAGATGCCACTGCTGTGAGTACCCCACTAGCTGGCAGGGGCTCTGTTCCCCATTGCGGGAGTCATGAAAGAGAACCATTGGTACCACGTAGCCCTATAGCTGTGTTTTTAAGCTAAGTGGCCAGGCACTGTGTTCATACACTGTTTTGGAGTTGTCTATACTGTTGAAGTGTTAGATGCTTCCTTGCCCTTAACCGTGTCCGACAGCACATGCTCTGGCATAGCCTGGGGGCAGTGTGTACCCGGGTACAGAGCTGCTGGGCTGGCAATGTGGGTGAGACTGTCTGCTTTGCGAGAGGAGTGGAAGTTCACAGACACAGAAACCTCCTGTGGACACCATCCAAATCAACACTGAATAAAATGAAGGAGAAGCTGTGAGAGTTTCCCTTTGCCCACCTTATACACAGACCTGACTGGTCTGAAATTTGAAAGGCTCATTACTAGAGGAAAGAATAACATTTAGAACAATTTTTAATGCAAATATTTAACATTTGTAATTACTGTCTTCATCATGATAGGTAACATTTTCAAGAATCTCAAGTGGCTTCAGCTCATCTCAGTCACGTTGAGTTTTACTGAATTTCTAATAGCATAGATTAAAGCTCCCCGCAGCACTGCAGCCTGACTTGTCTCTTTAGCAAAGCCCTTGAATCCTACTCAGAATGTTAGGAGAATCATCCCAAATTGTGATTCTTGCCACAAACCTAGGCCACTTAACAAGTGAGAATCATGCCTGTACATCTTACTGCCACTGTCTGCTAGCACTGAGGCCCCAACCTCACGACTGGGGCAATATTCATAGTATTGTAGTGCTTGCAGGTAATGCCGTTATGCATAAAAATATATGCAATTTTAGGCAGCATTTCAGAACATGGATGTCTAAATCACAGAACTTCCTGAACCCAACAGCTCAATAAGAAGAGTTTGGGGGTTGTTTCTTTTTCTGCTGCTCCATCGAAATTAAGCATCTGAGATCACTGGCTGTTCACAGTGTTGCAAAACTGTGCAAAATCCCATTCTGAAACAAATTCTTGGTACCTTAAACCTTTCAGATTCTTTCATTCTTTGCATCCAGTATCTGGTCATGCATTTTGCTCTTTTTCAAGCATGTCTCTTGCTTTCTGTACTTATGCCACAGTTTGAGCTCACCACTAAGAGGTTTGCAGTTTTACTCCAGAACATCTATTAGACTATGAATAAGCTTACATTTATCCAACAAGCCAGGTGTCATCAGGAGTAAACACACTCTCATGCAAACTATTTCCCCTTTGTGTTCTCAGCCTTTTAATGTTCACAGCTGGTAGCTGATCATTTTCCAAAACATCACAATCAAAATGTTTTTCAAGAAACATTCTAGTTAAACAGATGCTGCATCAGGAAGATGTACTCATTGCTCAAAAATAACGCAGTGACAACACTGATTGTGTTTCTCTAGAAAGGAATTCCAGACACTGATGTTCACTTTCACTAGTACCTACCAGCTTGCTAATCATGAGGCAATCTCTAATGGGAAAAAATTCCAAACATTGAGCAGGAACTCATCTTTTGATGACCACATAAGTTTGATGATGAAATACTTCTGCTTTCTTTTGGAAAGTTGACCTGGAATATAGTACATAAAAAGTTCTTCCAGCCTTATAGCACTGATACCTGCACTCTAAGAGAAGTGAAAAGTTGAAGAATGTGTAATAACTGTTTTTAATATTACGCAGAGACAGTGGTCTGCACTTACTCTCATCTAGCGATTTCTGTGCAGTTACACTGAAACTGTGCTGGAAAAAGACAAGATTCAAGTCTCTCTGGTATGAAAAACATTACGGGGAGGAAAAAAGTTATTTATCTGGAGCTCAGTTCTCAAAACCCTTAAAGCCCCGTAACGTGCAGTTAACACTAGTTCTGGCTGCACAGCTTACTCATCAGTGTTATCTTCCCAGCTGAACACTTTGTTCATGTGGCACATTCCCACTTTCATCCTCCTCTCTCTCTGACATAAAATGGTAGCAAGAGCCCTTTTAAACACAAGCACAATTACAAGGGTATTTTAATGAGCTGGGAGGAGGCTACACCATGATTTACAGAAAGCAAAGTAATATGGGACCAAAAAAAACCCAAACACAAACATTTTAGATTAATTATTTCCTTAGAAATACCCTTTTAGGTCACTCAGAGCTACATGTCAGTTCCTGTGAATTTAATGAATAGTTTCAGCCAGAAAAAAAAAAAAAGTGCAAAACATTTTGAGTAAGATAAATAGAGCTAAACTTAATTTTACAGGGGGAAAACAAATGCAAACTTTTTTTTTTAAAAAGTCACCAAGACAAAACATGTGACTTCTGTGGCTCTGGTATAGAAATGAAAACCGTTACTTTGGGATACAATGATGCAGATCGTCCTTTGCAAATGCTCTGCATTTTATACATATGGGCTAATTATTAAGTGACAGATCTGGTTCGGCTAAGGAAACTCTGCTTGGGCCACACAGCTAACATCGGCCACATCAGGGTCCCACTGTGCCAGTTTAAAATGACACATTTGATAACTGTGCCTCATTTTAGGAAGTTTAAAACAGTACGAGTGCAGTAAGAATATTCTACTGACCATAAGCTAAACTTTATTGCTCACAAGAATGTAAGAGCGAAACCAATCTGACATTAGCACACTGCCTATCAGAGGCGCAGTTACAGCTAGCACAGCTGTGTTGCTCCGGAGATTCAAGTGAGTATCTTTGCACAGGACTGTGGCGGTACTTTGTAAACGATACTCCTTTTATATCTGTTAATTGTAATGGATACAACATCAAGAATGAGTCAGAATCATTCAAAAATGCAACATTTTATGAACATAGTTTATACTCACTGTTTATATTTTCATTTTCTATATGAAGAATTCCTGATTTACAAGCATTATTTTGTTCCTAATCCATATGGTTAATCATTAACCGAACAGGCTGTAGCTCACTTCATGCTCTCTCTCCTAAGGAGAAAGGAACATATAAAAAGGGAAGAATGAATGGCATGTGTCAAACAGAGGTGTACTCCTCTTTAGCAGGATGACTGAAGCCCATGTGTACCCCAGGCCTATATGCAAGAAAGCAGCAGCACAGATTTTTCAGATAGTTATTTTTCAAGCCATGAATTGTTTCAGTCTCGCCCTGTCACACACAATGCTACCTTCACCTGTGTAGCCTCAGAAGCCAAGAAACTCAGGATGTTTCATACACAGTTACATTAAGCACAGATCCTCTCAAGTTCTTAAACACATAAGTTGCAAACAACCAAATCCTGCATGATCCTCAAAATTCCGAAGGCAGTTTTAGGCAATGTCTGTGCTGTGCAACGCTGAGCTACCTCAGTGATAGCCCAAAGGCACTGCGAAAGAGATGTTTTGCACATATGGATAGCGCCGTGCTTATCTCCTACCTTGGAGCCCAGCAGTGGGACAGCTGTGTTAGGGCAGCTCTGCAGTAAAATGTTTGGGAAAGGAATTGTTCTTCATTCAGCAGCTAACTCAAGGATCTCTGGACAATGCCAAGTGACACAGTGCAAACCTATACTCAGTGCAAGACACCTTCTTGGCAAGATATGACTATCTGGAATTTAGCCTCTATCTGAAGCCTCCTCAAGGTAGGTGTTTATGCTCCTTCGGGATCTTACCCTGTAGGCATATCTGACACAAACTGATTTAGCTGAGCTTAGCACACAAAGCCACAGTCACTCCATGCCCTAAGATCCTTTTCACCCAAGTTTATGTCCCGTCTCAGAGCTGTTGAGTCATGATTTCTCTTTTGGACCAAGTGAACTTCATTTTCCCCTCCTGAAGAGTAACACTGAAAAAAAAATAAACCCGCTATTTAAGCTTTCACAGTTGGTTCTTTAGTCATATATCTGCTTCTCTCACTTTTTTTTTTTTTTTAAATTGTTACCATCAGGAACTAGAAATATTTTTAAATGAGTTTTTCAGAGGGCACTCCTGTTCTCAAAGCACCCCTGCTTGATAAAAAGTGTCTATCCCTTGCCTGACTGGGCACAATTAGAAACTATTTCTTAGTTTCTTAACATTATTCCTGGATACAGGATGTATTAAAAATAGATAGCAGAAAAATAGATGACAATAAAGGCCAGTTTTAAGAATCTGTGTTTTCATTTGTTGCATTTCTCAGTTTAATAAGTTGGCCTTTACAGCAAGGAGATAAAATACTGAAGTCTTACAGATCCCTTAAAGCCAACCAGCCAACAAAGTAGCTTAGCAATCATCCAGGCTTTATTCTTTTGCTGTAGATTATTTTAAATGATCACTAATCCTGCTATGAAGCTTCCAATTCCACAGACTCTACATTGCCTAACTTCAGATACAGTGCAAAGTTTGGGAGTCTGAGGTCCCTTTCGCTACTAATAGGCATCACACAGCAAAGCATACACAGGTTAGTCTTTTGTGGTTTTATTGTTGCAGAGCTAAGGAGATGACTGAATAAACTTAAGCAAATACATTAGAAGAACTAACCGGATTTCCATTTCCTAAAACATAACTCTTGACCAGTGCAATTTTATAAATATTAACTGTGTTTTCTGTAAGATGTTTTCCGATTCTCCAATTGCTAACCCAACACGCCAGTATAGTTTTAAACTCAAGTCTTTAAGAGAACCCAATCACATAAGTTATATTTACTAACAGAACAAAAGCATTTATCAGAGAAGTCAATGGATCACCAGGATTCCAGCCTCAAAGTTTCTCCATGTTCAGGAAAAGGTAACCTTTTTCTGCCATCAGAGACTGTACATCAGACATGTACATCAGTACTTGCAAGGACTTAGTGGATATATATATCTGAGGGCAGGAGGGGAGCAACCGTGCCAAAACCCCCAGTGGCAGCAAAACTAAACAATGGCATCGTTGTGCATTGAAGGCCTGATCAAACTATTACTGAAGTCAATGGGAGCCTTTTCAGCGGTTGCCAGGGGCACTGGATGAGAGCCACAATACAAGCAGTATCGCTAACTCTCAAAACCAGAAATAAGAGCACAAAGGCGCTAGTTTCTCATTTAGAACAGCAGTCTGCCCACTGATTCCTCCTACCTTTTTACAGCACAGAGCAACAAGCTTGCTCCAGTCCCTGGCGCTCATCTCAAGAGCCTAGGAGGTAAAATTTCCCGCAACATCTCAAGTGTCAAGCTTTCATCTTGATGAGAACCAATCTGGGTAAGTAAAGCAGCTGCCAGGCTGGACATCATGGACATACGATGTAGAAAGTATGAGGCAAATAAAGAATAAAAGCACACACTACAGCAGAAGGCAAGGAGAAAACTGCGAAACGCAAAGCTCTGACAAACTCGTTCCCATCAGAGCATTGGCTGTGTGCCTGCCGTTCCCCCACTTCTCAACCCTCTGACCTACCTGGGTCAGTTCATCCTCATCACAGCATTCTGAAAGCCGCTCATGGCCAGCAGCGTCTCTGCCGTGTACATACACGTTAGTACCTTTCAAACACATGGATGGATTTGGGGAGGATTGCTCGGTTTTCTGTATTCACAAAAACAGCCAGTAAGGCATTGCTGAATTGGAATTTTCCGAGATGTGTTTATGCAAAACCTAAAATGTTTTCAGTTGACCAAAACTGGGACACTCCTGTCACGCCATGAAATCACTTCAGCTGTTTGCTACTGAATTTTCATCACCTCTGACCTCTATGAAAGACACAGTAGTGGTGGGGAATAACAACCCAAACCCATTAAATAGTTATATTTTAGATAATAATAATTATCCCAATTTTCCCATGGATAGTGTTCTGCTTTTTCCTCCAACAGGCCAGCTCAAATAGCAGTGTTATTTAGTTGGACGGTTTTGCCTTTAAAACCTCTAAAATATGCAACTCTTCCTAAACATAATATACGCGTATTCTGCATGGAACTGTAAACCTCCAGCCACTCATTCTCAGACGAATATGGATTTATGACACACCTTCCCACTTTTCAGCAGAATTGTGTTGTATTCAGGAAAAAAGGAAATCCTAGAATTATTATGCACATCTATGGAGCTGAACTTGGCACGCTGCATGAGAGTCCAGCTTTCAGCTCTGCAGTGTGTAACTGGAAAAACTATTGAGCTATTTAGCTGTGGGACTAGAGGTGGAAGGCTTTTCAGTTGGCAAGCTGTGCCTGCTTTTGTGCAAGGCAGGTATTTAAGCAGACTCTGTACTTCCCAGAGCATGTATTTTTTTTTATTAAGGTTTTTCTTCATTTCTAACGGCCTGTAAAACATTCCTAGCCAACTCTTTTCAGTCAAGCTTTACGCAAAATAGGACCGAGACTTACTCTTATTGCTCCACAAGCAGAGAGATGCGCTAGAGAGACTGAAACAAACCTGGGGGAAAATGTATTCCTGCACTTAAGGGGGCATATGACAGCACTGTGCAAGACACACCGCATGGGTCAGAGCTGGTGGACAGGTGGGGAGGAAGGAGCTGGTACAGCTTTTTCCTCTCTCCTAGATCATTGTCTCTGAACTCATGGAAAGCAGTTCCTCTGAAGTCTGAAGAGGGATCACTCTGATCTGTATTACCTAGAAGACTGCCATAGTTCAGACTTTTGGTGAGGACAGGGTGATGCTATTTCTTGGAAACTGTTCTGCCCGCCTCTGCTTCACACTGAAAGGCAGCTTTATTATGTGCCAAAAGGAAAGGAGATAAGCTTTAGTACATGGCATTGAACCAGAAAAAGCAAAGATGTTTATGAGATAATAACAAGGCAACACACTCGGTTTCACTGTAGAACTGTCCTGGGATGGATACCTAGCATGTGCTCCAGCAGTACTTGTGTGCCTCTGCTCATGTGCAAATTTTGATTCTTTTAAATTGGCCGGTAACATGTATTTTTCACAGAAACCACTCTCTAGTGGAAAGCGAATAGTCCAAGTAAGACATCAATTATAGCGAGAAGAGTAACTATTCTCATAATGCTGCTTGATAACCAGGTGGCGCTGGCACAGAAGGATCAGCCACCCCTCAGGGCCACCGGCTCCTGCTGACCTTGGCGGTGCTCCTCCACCGTCCCACCGGCTCCTGCTGACCTCGGCGATGCTCCTCCACCGTCCCACCGGCTCCTGCTGACCTCGGCGATGCTCCTCCACCGTCCCACCGGCTCCTGCTGACCTCGGCGATGCTCCTCCACCGTCCCACCGGCTCCTGCTGACCTCGGCGGTGCTCCTCCGTCCCGGGGGAAGCCGAGCCATGCCCAGGGCAACTCACCTCAGCCACCCTGTTGCCACCCTGCCTTTGGAGCAGCAACCCTCCCCCACCTCCCCCCACCCCTCCCCCTTGCGCAGTCACCGTAAAGTGCCCGAGCTACAAGAAACTCTGCTGCGGGCCCACGGTTAAGCAGCAACGGAGTACCCCTGCCTGCCTGTACCGCCACGCTTGCTTTTTCCCCTTTTCTAAAGCACACGAGTTTCACAGCAGCGAACCCCTCAGCGCAGCAGCCTCCCTCGTACGCTGTTTCCTCTGTGTCTCTTAAGAGGTGGCCCTGGCACTCCAGGCGCTGTGGCCCACTCCGGCCCGCCCAGCACAGGCCTGCCGCCCGGTGCGGGACGGCTTGGCTCCGGTGTAACGCCACGAGAGGTACCGACTGCAGCACCGGCTCGGACACGGACCGAACCCTCTCCTCACAGCGGGGGTGGGTGCCACGGCGCTGCCGTTCCGTACGGCCACAGGCCCAGGCTGGAAGGCGCCGCACACGCAGGACCGCTGCCTGCCTCAGACCGCCCCGACGCGGCCCGCCCGCGCGCGCGCCCTCCGCCTCAGCGCCCGCCACGCGCCGCCCTCCCGCTCCGGCGCATGCGCCCCGCGCGGGCGCGCGCCCCCATCCCGGCGGGCGGCCGGCCCTCCGCCGGACCCCGGCTCTCGGCGGCACCGCAGGTGAGGGGGGGGAGGAGGGGGAGGGAAACGGGTCTCTGGCCCTAGTCGGCGGGCCTTTCCCCCGCCGCCGTACCGCGCTCCGCCTCGGTCAGGGCCCACCGCCACGGGGGGCTGCCCCTGCCTTTATGTAACTCATCCCCCTCCCCAACGGGGGGCGGCCCCGCTTGCTCCGGCGTGGGCGGGCGGGATGGTTTTTCCTGCTCCTGACCCTTCCATCCCCCTCCCCTCCCCTCCCCTCCGTTCTTGCCCCCGAAACGCCCCTCGCCCTCCCACAGGGCGCCGGCAGCCGGAGGGTGGGTAGGGCCGCTCCTTCAGCCGCGGGGGCGGTAACGGGCCCCGCTCCCTTTCATTGCAAACGGTTATTGCCACGACCGGCTTCACAGACCCAAACCGAGCGTGGATTTCTTGTAAATTAACCTAGAATTGGTGCAAGTCGCCCAGGGCCGGATTGCGCCCCTGACAGGAGCAGAGGAGGCGGCGGCGGGCTGCCTGGGCCAGCCTCCCCTCAGCGGCAGAGCTCGTTCCCCGGGGGGCAGCCCTGGAGCCCTGCGCCCTCACAGCGCTCGGCTGCCGCAGGGACGGAACCAGGCAAATAAACCTTGCTAGGAGCCCACGCCTTTAAAAGCGTTGTATGCAACTCACTACTGTGGAGACCGCAGCCCAAAAAACTGGTATCCTGGTCGGGTTACTATTGATATCTTATAATGGATAGATAACAAGTTATTTGAGTTACCCCCAACCAAGTATTTTTTTTTTGTGTTTAAAACCAGCAAGACATTACCTGCTGCTACTGAGGAAAGCCTCAGGAGTTCTCACCTCTCCTTCCTTCTCAAATGAGACTTTCAGGTGCTGTAACTCTATCAGCTATTTATATTGCCTCCTTGAGTTTCCTTCCAGCTGCGGTAGGTTCCACCTTCATATCTCCCCCCAAGCTGATTGCTTACTGGCTGCTGGGAATTACCAGTTAATCAAGCTCTTATCCATAAGGGGTGCGGAGGTAGTTCATAAACCAAATAGGCACCCTTCTAGTTTATAGATCTGCATTTCCACCCTTGGCTAGTCATTCTGATGTATTCTGCAGTAGTAAAAGTTATAAAATTCAGAAATACCTGGTGTTCTGTTCTGTTGCCTCTTGCAAACCTTTCTGGAAGCATAATGAAGAAACAATTCACACATGTGACTATAGACAAGTGCTACAGCTGGTGGAATAGCTCATCAAATGTTAACAAGCTAAAACCAAAACGGTTGTGTCACATACAGCTTTAATTGCTTGTAACGGAGGTTAAGCTGTGAAAGGTTCAGCGCCCTTCTTTTAGCAATTCAGCCTGAGGGTTTTGAGTAGTTTTGGTGGATTCCTCTGTAACCTCTGTGTGAACTCTTGTGCTATGCAAGAAGCGTTTCCACTTTGTAACATCAACATTGTACCTGTAGTTGCTGTGCAGCATGTGACTAGCAATGTATTCATGACCTGATTTATTTTATAATTGTTAATGAGATGTCAGTAGCCTGGTATCCAGTTTTCTAGTTGGCCATTTATTTGTAAAAACAAGTTTAATCAGTGTGGTCACAAGCAGATGCAATCATTGTGTAATTACTGCCAGTAATTTCATGCAAGGCAGCATAGCACCATGTTAGACAGTGTCTTAGTTTTTCCTCAACAGGCTTCACCAAACAGATTTTTGCAATAATAATTTCTTGCATCGACAGTAGTAGTGTCTTGGGTTGTGAAGCCTTTTATCTTGTATTACCTCTGCGCCTCTCCTGCTTTCAAACAGGAGATTTTGAAGGAGCATTTACAGCTCTGGGACAAAAGGAAGATGATACTGCTTTATCATTTGAGCCGTTTGACTTGTGAGTGTAACTTTAGCCTCAGTGAATCCTGACTCTAGACAAGAGAATATGATGATGGTTGGCAGCTAAAGGCAGAGAGCCCTGCAAGGGTGGGGCTGGTAGGCATGTAGGAAACGGTGTTTGATGCAGCTCTGGGATGCTCTGGTGGGTACCACGCCTTGAGTTACACGTCCAGGGTAAAGGGCAGCTGGCAAATGACTTAGAAATTATTTTGCTGTGTGTTAACTTCCCAGGAAGGGCTGGAATAAACACTGCTGTGGAGACCTTTAAAATACTGTTATTTTGAATCGGGTCCATCAGAGAAGAGAATAGTGCCCCTCCTTGATAAGGGCCTGTTCTGTGTTCTTATGAAAGTAAAGTACTAGTTAAAATTTTTATTATGTATCTGTCAACACTTCACTATTCTGCCAAGAATTGCATTGATTTGCAGTGTTTTTTCTTTCATGGTCTGGTTTTTGGATATTCCCAAGGTTACCCTACATAAATAAATTACTTCGTAAATACACCTGTACCTGCAAAGCAGAGTCCTTCTTCGCTGTTCTGGGGCTTCTGATGGGTTTTGGTGGTTGTTCTGAAGCAAAAGTAAATAAAGCATAAATCTTGGCATATTAGGTTTTTTGGTTCTGGTTATGCAAAACTGAAAAAAGTTGTCAACCTTTCATCCCTTAAAGCCCTTGAGACGGTTGGCCTTTTTGGTGTTCGATGCGAACTTGTATTAAGCCTCAGTAGAACTTTGCTGGAAGCAGGGAAGAAGCTGTCTGAAAACAGGATTAAGGGATTGCCAGGCAGAATTATTTCCAAAATGAGATTTTATCTGACTATGCTTTTCATGCTGTACAAAACACCTTTTCTGTCCTTTTTCTGTTGCATTTTTCCAAGAAGGAGCAGTCCTCATTCACTACTTGTATGTCTACAGCATGTCGTTATAGAGGCAGATGGAAGATGGTGCCAGCTATACCCATTTCACTGTTTTCTGAACTACCTGTGTGACAAGTAACACAAAATAATAATACATGTCAATTTTTGCTACAAAGAATCTTTGAAATACTGAAAGGGTCTTGAAGTTTTCTGTTAGTGTTGTCTAAGAAAATTTTTTATGAATTTCCACAAAAGAAAGCCTGGTGGTTTTAAACAAGCTAAACCAGTCAGATGTGTGGTTTCTGATTAATTTTTTTTCTGCTAAATTAACTTTCTGCTGAAAAGTACAGTAGGTTAGGCTTGTAATACAGTGTGTAACTTGAACGTTCCCATGTTTTCCAACCTTGTCTGATTTGACCTGATTAGCATGGGCATCTGAGCAGTTTTGCATGAAGTTTCCATAACTCCTTTGATGCAACTGGCAAATGCAGAAGGGGAGACCACTGAGGTATTTCTACACTATTTTGTCTACTAGTTTTTCCCCCCAATGTTCCTTCTTGGTGACGCAGCTGTAACCAGACTAACAGTGAATAGCTGCGTGGGCAGTCCCCGCCAAAGCTGCTGCTTGGCTGCAGTTTGCACTGCAGCTGCCTCCTGTCTTCCCACTTCTCTCCCTCCGTCTCTTCCTCAGCTCTGCCAGCTGCCCTCTTTTCAAATGTTCAAGTTTTCTTAGTACAACACAGGACAACAGCTAGAGTTGTTTTGCTAGCTAGATTAAACTTCAGAGGATCTTGCACTGCATATGCTTATCTAACCTTGTGGTCAGCAACTCCAGCATATATTTACCGACAGAGACTCATCAGTCTGTGTATTAGACAAGTTAGTTTTACACAGCCACATGTACAAACCTGTGTATTTATATGCATGCAGTCTGTTCGTACTCCAATCGCTTCCAAAACCTCCCTGCTACAAACTTTGCATTTACAGAAGGCAAATTTCTCGTCTCCTTCAGTTAAAAAGCCCTTCTGTTTTCTGAGTGGGGCTAACTGCCCTTCTCTGCACAGATCATAATGTGATTTCTTTGTTCGTTTAGTGTGTGGGTAATCAAAATTATATACAGGATAGTTAGTGAAACTTCACCCGTATCTTGATTTCTTCTGGACTTCTGCCTTCTGTTTTCCAGCTTCAATACCCCTGCTCACAAAGAGCATTGGATTTACAGGTATCATAACACCTCTCATCTGAACGCTGCCTAGTTGGGGTCATAGTGGGAGTCTTCATTTTGTTTCTGTTCTGTATCATTGAAATGTCTTCATCCTTTATGCCAGTGGAAGAATGAGAACAATCCCCTTTTTCTGGAGCACTGTCTCCTGAGGTACCTGACAAAGGGAGAAGGCCATGTACTCCAACGTCTAGGTTGGCCTGTTGGCCAGGATTCCTGGGGTTTCATTTCATGACAGGAAAACAGAGTGATGTTGATTCATGTCCCGCCACTGTCTAATGTCTTGTGTTTATTTTTGCTTCACAATTATTTGAGGTATTTTACCTCTGCTGAACATAATTACTCTATGTGACTTGAGGAATTTTACACTTAGTTCAGTTTCAGATTTAGATAGAATATCTGAATCAAAAGCTCTTCACTTTAGGATTTTACTGTTACCTGAATTGCAGCAGATATAAGATAACATGCTTGTGCTCTGACCTGCCATCCCTACTTGCTTTTCTAAGTTTGATAGTGAGGAGTAGCTAGGAGGGGATCCTCTGTCCCCTGCCTGAGGACCAGCACTGAGGACCAGAACATCAGCCCTGGGGTCTGGAGCAGCTTCACTCCGGGAACTGCAGACACTATCAATATTTCTAAATATTTAACTTGAAGAAAAAAATTGCTGGCCTGCTCTCAGCAAACAATGGTGAGCTATAAACAATGTGTGGATTGTTTTTTTTTTTAATTCAGACAGTTACTCCTTCAGAGAAAGTGTCAAGCAGCTGTCTACCAGGAATAACAGATGATGTTATTATGAATGAAGCACTTCCTTTAGTTTCTTTAGAGTCAGTCAACTTCTGGGATGGTCACTTACAGTCTTTAGTGTCATCAAAATACTGGACTGTACGAAGGCTGGAAGACATGATTGCTGAGATGAAAAGGAAGCACATGTTATTGAGGTTTTGAGTGGCCATGGCAGTGTTTTGTAAGTGTCTGTAAGCAGCATTTCTACTCAGCTGTAAAAATTCTGCTAGGTGTATCTAAGGAGCTGTGAAGTAAGTGTCAGTTAAGGACGAAAATAAGCAAGAGTTACCTAGAAGTGTAGGCTAAAGATGCTATATCTGGTCTCTGAATGAATAATACATGGTGCTTCTCAAAACCCTTGTACAGAATTTCAGTTTTTCCTCTTGCTTGTCTATATTCAGTTTTGTAACTTCTGTAGGTTGCATCTGAAGTTCTGTGTTAGCTTCATATCTCAATGGTAGTAGTGACTTCTTTGAAGGGCATGTCAAACACAGCAAAGGTGGTGAGTACCAGTTGTGGACGATTAATTTGAAGTTATGAGAACTAAAATATCAAGATTTTTCCTCCTAACAAACTAGAAAAACATCTTAGTATAGTAATTTGTCAAATCTGGCATATTAGATGTTAAGTTTTCAACAGAAAAAGGTATTCCCTGCTATGAACTATATGAATAGCCCGTGATCCCTAATATCTTTGAATTAATTTGTGATTTTGGAAGAAATAAGACCCTTCTCTTAGATATCTTTTAAAGGAAGCTTACCTTGCTTACAGCACCATTAGTGAGTATTCTATGCATGTTTGATCTTACTTTAACTTGCCTGGCCTGTGCAGTGATGAGGCTGTTGGCTGCACTGGGCCAGGCATGGGCACTTTCCAAATACCCCGGAAGAAAATGAGTTCTGCTCCCAGACATGTGACTTACATTTTTACTGTAGAATAATTTTTTGTTATTTCACTCAGTCCACTTCCTCCAGCACCAGAATCCGTGAGCAGGAATCACTGAACTACAGGAATCATCAGCTGTTAGTGTAGAAAGATGAATGAATGCATAACGAATTAACCAGAAAACATGAAACCAAAGCTAGGTTCAGACTGGATATTAGGAAACATTTTTACACTGAAAGGGTTATTAAGCATTGGAACACGCTGCCCAGGGAAGTGGCTGAGTCACCATCCCCGGCAGTATTTAAGACGGGTTGAGCTTGGAGAGCTTGGAGATATGGTTTAGTGATGGTTTTTGTCAGTGTTGGGTTGATGGTTGGACTAGATGATCTGACTCCAATCTAGACAATTCTATGATTTTGTAAGAGAAGAACATGCTGCTAAATGTGTTTTCCAGAGACTTTGTCTTAAAACCTTACAAATCCATTTGCTTCCCTTGCCAAAATCTAACAGAACTCCTGCTTGTAAGCTGAGTCAGTATCTCCATGCTTTCAAACAGTATTTAATTTTTTCTTGTGGACTTCATAATCTTCCACTTAGCATGTGAATGCACAGCCTAAATCTTACTGAGTTGGCTTTCATGGCTTTTAGATGCACAGAGCTGAGACTTAAAAAATGCCACCAAACTGGGAGAAAAATTGCTCTTCCCTTACTGCTTAACTTTTTTTCTTTTTTAAATAAAAAGCTGGACTTCAAGCTGAACCTAACTGAAGCTTAACACAGTAGCAGGAAGAGTCAAATATTTGCGTGACAAGCAGAAAAAGCTTTCTCCCCGTTGTCTGTGGTATCCCTGATTTGTCTTTCAGCCCAAGGAAAGCTGTGATGGCAGCATAGCTAAGATTCCATTAGTCCGAGCTGTATAAATCTCACACACCTTAAAAATCTTCAGCTAAGCTGGGTAAACTGTCTAAAGTAAAAGCTAGCAACCAGGAACAAACTTGCTTCTCATTGTCATGCTTTAAATATTAATCTGCTGGATCAATATAGTTGCTGGATAAAAGGAAATAGTTTTCATTCCAATATTTTTCTGTATGTTCTTGTTCTCTAGGTCTGTAGAAGCTCACAAAGAGCACTGTCTCACAAAGAGACCTTGGAAAACTGAGTAATAAGTATGTACAAAATACCTATTGGTGGTCAGATCAATAGTCTGTCTGTGGCAACAGCATTGAGAGATGCTATGTAAGGACCAAAGAAGCACAGCTGTCTGTGGGCCATGTCCCTTCTATTTCTCTGCCATCCACATCAGTGAGATCAGGAATGTTGGAAGATACATCTTTGCCTTTTATTTTTCATGTTTTTTTCAAGAAGAGTGGGCAACAAGTTCACAATGGCTTTTCCTAAAGGTACCTGCATAGGCTTCTTGGCAGTGGGTCTTTTTTCCCCTATTCTCCTCTCACCTTCCCCAAGTAAGATTATAGGTAGTATTTATAACACGTAATCAAAGTGTTATGTATTAGCAGTATCTGATCTCTCATAATTTTTTTGTGTTGTTGTTTGTTTTTTTTAACAGGAAGATGAACAAAATTTAACTGCATTTTAGGACTTGACTCCTGATGGGCTGGATTTTGTCTTGGCAGGAGTTTTTGAAGATTCAAGCAGTATAAGAAGAAACAGCCAATGGCTTCAGAATCCATGGTCCCAGAGCAGGCAAAACAACATGTGGTAAAGGGAAAAAGGTGGCAGCAGCAGCAGCAAACTAGGTCTTCCAACAGTGATGGTGAAGATGACATCTTTGTATTTGAAGCAAATGAGTCTTGGAAGGATTTTCACAGCTCTCTCCTTCACTTCTTCGAAGCTGGAGAGCTCTGTGATGTTACACTGAAGGTGATACTGTCACACATCTATTGCATTTAACTGTCTGAAGATTAAGTTACGAATAAGTGTGCTGGGTGTGGCTGTGAATTTGGGCAAGGGTATAGAAGCCATAAAATACCTGTTGGATCTGAGGAATCTCTAGCTTATGGGGTTTTTTCTTATTAGGAAGTTTACAACTGAAATGTAAACACTTAAGATATTGACAATCCGAGAGAGGAGGTACATGTCTTTGATCTCACCCAACTTGCCTTCTAAGTGGGTTCTCACAGTTGATCAGTATATTACTGTGCAACTTCAGCTCCTTGTAGCCTCTTTGTTCTCACACAATTTCCTCTCCAATTTTATTTCTATTTTTGCATTCTGTGGTGTTCTGCTAGATTTTTCCTGGAAAACAGAATTTCTGGAACAAATCCAGCATTCTCAAAGATAGAAAAAAAAGAGAAACCCAGGCAATTATGTTCTACAGCTGATTAAAGAGTAAAGGAGGATGAGGAGGAAATCAGTTTTATGATTCTTGCATAGTATTGCATTCTTTGTAACTCAGCTGTATTACTTATATCCTGATTACAACAAATTTATATCTAGCATCCTTAACAGTGGTTGCCAGCATTTACAAATAGTAAGTACAGCTTAGCTAGACATCTTAATAGTGCAAGATAGTTACTTAAGAAAAAGAGATTAAGCATATCTATACCAAGAAAAAATGACAGATGCTTTTAGGAGAAATTGTTTTACTGCCACTTTTACTATTAGATATTAACCGAGAAAATCTTTGACAGATGTGTGTCCCTGCTGCCCCTCAGGTAGGCGTCTCGCCTTTCTAAACGCTTGGGAGACAATGGAAATTTCTGAGAGGAAGAGGGTTTTGCTCCCTTGTGCCCCAATGGACAACAGGAGTAGAATAAGCAAGAACATTTTAATATATTCTTCAAACAAGATATTAAATTGCCTGTCACCAGGCACTGAGCAGGCACTAGACGCAGCAGTGAACAGGTCCAGTGGCCCATCAGTTGAGTTAATGCTCACAGGACACTGAATGACAATACTGAAGCTGCTCCAGACAGCACGAGAGCCATGAAACAGAACTTGTGTAAGAGCTCATCATGAGGTCTTTTTAGAAGGCAGTTTGGGGAAGAATGTTCATGTCACAACTTGTAACAACCCTCCTCTTCCCTTTTCTTGACCTCATCCATGCCTTTCTCCATGTCTCTCCAAACGCTCGCGAAAAAGGCAGAAAGTCTTATTTTATAAACATAGTTAAACATATACATACTACTGCCATGGAAACTTGGCTTGGAAAATGCACTTTACTGTGACTGCAGTTTAACTTTCCCTAAGTTAGGCTTGTGTTAATACTCATTTGTATTATTTGTGTAAGCTACTTTGGTAGTTTAAGAACATTAGGTTGCATGACTTTGCTTTCAGTCCTCAAGTAGAGAATATTATCTATGGAGGCTAGAGCAACCTAAGTACATCATACCATAAGGCTAAGGCTTCCTAAATTAGTGATTTTCAAGTAATGGATAACTATATTTTGAACTAGAATTTTCTGGAGGATTTGATTTTTCTTCCTGTAGTGCTTAGACATTTCTCATGTTTTCAGAATAACTACTCCTCTACTGAATTTTCTGCTTTTGTGCATAATCTCTGATAGTGAGCAATTCTGACATTGCAGTTGTCAGACCAATTCTTGACTTAACTGCTGGCTCTTAAAATAATAACTGTAGGGGAAGTGATTTCAAAATACCAAGAACATGCTAGATGTTTAAAAATAAGCAGATTTGGGTAAAATACTAAAGCCACATGTTCCTTCTGGAGTGATCTAATTAACTCACACTGGACCATCCATCTTTTCTTCTCTTTTAATCAGCGTACTCATTCAAGTGTGTTTGCTTTCTGTACTCAACTTACTGCTTGCCAGGCAGGTTACACTTGTGTTGATAACACACACTTTTAAAAAGGGTAGAGCAATTGTGGGTTAAATCAGAGCTTGGAAAAAAACTCAAAATCATCCTTTATTATTTATTTATTTATTTATTTTAAATTGCAAGATAGCACGCTGTAACACCTTCATCTGAACATGAACATGTAACTTAGGTCTGTCAGGGAAACTGGTTGCTTAACTCGGCCATCCCTTTATGTTAGTGTGGACTGCAGAGTGACAAAGGCTGTAAGAAAGCACTCCTGTAACACAAATAAGTAGTGTTTTTTACTTTCAGTACCTACATTCTCTTTTAATGTAATTGAATTCTAGAATTTTATAAATAAAAAATTTATTTTGCACTTTCTGATCAGAATTTTGAAAAATACCCCCTCGTTATGGGGAATGCTCTACCTTTTGTGGCTAAACAGCTTCTAAAAACCTTGAAGTGACTGGAAACTTTTCATAATCCTTGTGATAGCTGTTATTACTGCTGTTTTACATAAATTTGCCTCTAATTAACAGCAATATCCATTCCTCAATAGTAATAAAAGTCCAGAGATTTAAATTCAGTTGTCTAAAAATGTCACTTTACAATTTTCATCCCCCCTTAAAGTCTCTGAATACACAGAAAACAAACAAGTGCCTACCAGTCTCCTCCTGTCTCCCAGATGCATCTAGAAGGTTCCTAAGGATGTTTCATTTAAAATAACAGGACATGGCTCTTTAAGAAAAGCAAGTTCAGTGCATCAGTGCTATTACAGAATCACAGAATCTTCTAGGTTGGAAGGGACCTTAAAGATCATCTTGTCCAACCGTCAACCTAACTGACAAAAATAGACACCCGCACAACAAACAAAAAGCAACACCATCTCTAAACCATACCTCCCAGCACTACATCAATCCGTCTTTTGAACACCTCCAGGGATGGTGCCTCAACCACCTCCCTGGGCAGCCCATTCCAGTGTCTGATAACCCTTTCAGTGAAAAAATTTTTCCTAATATCCAGCCGGAACCTCCCCTGGCGTAACTTGAGGCCATTTCCCCTCGTCCTGTTGCCTGTGACTTGAGAGAAGAGACTGACCCCCACCTCTATCACTTCCTTGTGTTATGGCCTTCCCTTCTCTGGCGAGTACAGGGCAAATGGAGTTAATTTGTTTGAACAAAATACAGTAGCTCAGTGCATATCGAGTTCAGAGTTCTTATTTCAGCTTCACCGTCTGTCCTATCATAGCCAAAACTGACGTTCCAGTAAAAGATTTAGGGTTTTTTTGTTCTCTTTCTCTTTTTTTTCAGGTTGGTTCAAAGCTCATCTCCTGCCACAAACTGGTACTAGCTTGTGCTATACCTTACTTCAGAGCAATGTTTCTTTCGGAAATGGCTGAAGCCAAGCAGACATTGATCGAGATCAGGGACTTTGATGGCGATGCGATAGAAGACCTGGTGAAGTTTGTGTACTCCTCCCGGCTCACTTTGACAGTGGATAACGTCCAGCCTCTCTTGTACGCTGCTTGCATTCTTCAGGTAGAACTGGTAGCAAAGGCGTGCTGCGAATACATGAAGCTGCACTTCCATCCCTCCAACTGCCTGGCAGTCAGGGCATTTGCAGAGAGTCACAACCGCATTGACTTGATGGACATGGCCGATCAATATGCTTGTGAACATTTTACGGAAGTGGTGGAGTGTGAAGACTTTGTGAACGTGTCACCACAGCACCTCCATAAACTTCTGTCCTCCAGTGACCTGAACATTGAAAATGAAAAGCAAGCTTACAACGCTGCTATCAAGTGGCTGCTGGCCAACCCACAGCATCATGCTACGTGGCTGGATGAAATCCTTGCGCAGGTAGGGCAGACTGAGGCGACGTGTGCCTGTCTGGTCATTGGTTTAGTCATAGAATCAGCTGTTTGTACTTAGGTAGAGCTCAAGATGAAAAATGTTCTGAGCAGTTGGTGCCTCATCTGGTATTCAGAGCTGTGAGTTGACAGTGGAAGCAGGTTAGACCTCTTCAATATCAGGAAGAAGTTGTATTCTCCAGTTTCTGTAGAGAGAAGAGGACTCACTTTATGCTCACGGCAGTGGGGTGGGGAGCCCAAAAAACCCTGTGTCTCTGTCAGAGCAGAAATTTCTTATATTTACACACAGTGGAGAACATAAAGCAGTCACTCCACTTGGTTTGGTACTACTAGAGCCTGAAATGCTCACTTCCCTTGCTGATAACTATTGGATCTTAAGAAAAGAGCGCAAAGCTGTTGAGGGTTTTTTTTTACGTGGCTAGGAAAGTAAAACTATAACTCTAGCAGAGATGTGTCATATGAAGCCATGCTGCTGCTTCTAGAATCTTCTGCATATTTAATTAACAAAAGACCTAGGGCTGTGTTAGCCCTATGAGCAGGCTAGGAAACATATGCCAGGCCCTTTAATGCTCACTAGACTAGTACTGCTGCCTTTAGGATCCAAAAGCAGTTTGCAATTTAATGGTCTAGACTTGATGCGAGTCCACCACTTCTGAAAGAAACACATACAGGTCTCAAAAGGTGCCTCAGCTGAACTTACTGAAACACCCATGGGACCTCCTCCTGTCAAAGCGTTAGGTAGTTCAGTTATTCAAGCTCCATATGTGCTGGTTATGGGAGTTTAAAATACAGTAGTTGAGAAAGGCATGGGGAACCTGTGCTGGGGAGGAGGGGGGTACGTGCCATGCACTGCAAACCGCCCGACGTACCTCAGCAGGTGGGATCAACTGTGCTGTTTCAGGGATCACTGAACTCCAACTGGAACATTTTGCATTTGGCAGAATTGCTAATGCGGGCACCATGCGAGTAATGAGAGGTCCATAACACACTGCTATCATTGTCTTCACACATAGTTTTTCACATTTCCTTGTAAAAGATCACAACTGTTTATTAACTGTCTTCCAAAAACCATTAGTTTCATCTAGACTAGCATGAGGGTTTTGGTACAAAAAAAAAACTTCTTTAGTACACCGTGATTAAATTTACAGGCTTAAATTTGAGGATTGTTTTTTTAAAATATTAGATTGATTTTTATTGCCCAAGTGTGCTAGCAAGTGAGATTACCAGCTTTATTCTGTTCATGGAAACCAGAGTCTAGAATGAAGTGATGAAAAAGTAAGCCCTTTCCTGTAAGTATGGTTTATTTGGCAGAGTATATGGAGCCATCAGGTGATTTGGACATTATTTCCAGCAGGAAACACGACTGGGCTCCTTGACAGTTATTATCCACACCATCGTCAGCCTTACGGGTTTCACCGTTATAATGAGGTTCTGAATTTGTCAGCCTTGAGTTCTTACTGCATCACTTGCCTCTCGAGTCTATGAGCAGGGCTACTGTGGTGCTTTTAATTAGCCTCAAAGAAGTCAGGCCAAAGTCAAGGAAGAAGGGGGCTGAAAGCAAGCGGGTAAGGAAGAACTGGTAGAGACACTTGCTTACTTGAAGACAGGGACGCTTGTCAGCCATATAACAGCACCACCCTGCTGCTCTGAGAAGCACTTGAGATACTGGCCTTCTCCTTCACCATTGCTGCTGAGCCAACTGGGAGCTGCTTGACAGCGTGGACTCCAAACCTGAGGACGTCAGATGATGGTTTGCTTCAGTTGGTGCTGCTAACACCCCTCCCATCTTTGCACACGATTGCGCTTCGTATTCCTCAGTGTTTACCTCACAAGAACACATGAAAGGTCTCCCACAACATCCTCGTTGGAAAATTAAGGACGTGTGGGCTAGATGTAGGGGCAGTGAGGTGGATTGAATCCTGGCTGTGTGACAGAACTCAGAGGGTTGTCATTAATGCAGCAGGGTCAAGTTGGAGGCCTGTAACCAGCGGTGTCCCTCAGGGGTCAATACTCGGCCCAGTCCTGTTCAACATATTCATCAATGACCTGGATGAGGGGACAGAGTGTATCCTCAGCAAGTTTGCTGATGGTACCAAACTAGGAGGGCTGGCTGACACTCCACAGGGCTGTGCCACCATCCAGCATGACCTGGACAGGCTGGAGAGCTGGGCAGAGAAGAACCTAATGAGTTTCAACAAGGACAAATGTAGGGTCCTGCACCTGGGGAGGAAGAACCCCAGGCACCAATGCAGGTTAGGGATGGATCTTCTGGGAAGTACTACTGAGGAGAAGGATCTGGGAGTCCTGATGGGTGGCAGGGCTCTCCATGAGCCAGCAGCGTGCCCTTGTGGCCAAGAGGGCCAATGGGATCCTGGGCTGCATAGGGAGAAGTGTCGAGGGAGGTCATTCTC
>QJSC01028986.1:1069655-1088098 GCA_003697955.1 Calidris pygmaea | reverse complement strand
AGGCAGCGGCACTTCTCCTTCCTCCGCTCAGCCGGGGCCAGGGGACAGTTCTCCACTGCTGCTTCAATGCAGTTGGTTGTGACCAAACCTTTGTCCCTGAAAGGAGCTGTTCGTATTGCTGTGATGCTGGAACAAAGCCGATGAGGAAAGCCGCCCTTTTCAGTGAAGAGCGCGGGGCTGGCAGGGGGCTCAGCAGCTGCCATCTGCTCCGCGTGCGTCTCTGAAAAGGTGAGACTCGGTCAGTTCAGCCCGTGACTCCAACTGTGTTCATTCCTGCCAGGTACGGCTGCCTCTCTTGCCCATTTGTTTCCTGATGGGTGTTGTGGCAAAGGAAGAGATTGTCAAGCAGAATCTCAAATGTAGGGATTTGCTGGATGAAGCGAGAAACTACCACCTTCACCTGAGCAGCAGGGCAGTGCCAGACTTTGAGTACTCCATTCGCACAACACCAAGGAAGCAGACGGCTGGTAATTAAATGTGTGTCTGATTATCCCATAGGGAGTGGTGTGGAGAAGAGGTGGCACATCTGTGCAGGGTTAGATAGCTGGGTAGAAGTGATTTTAAGCACTGAATGCAAAACTGGGAAAGCCATTATGTACCTCTCTGGAAATTAGGTAATGTGCTGCGTTTTCCTAGCAGAACTTTAGCGGTCATTTTCTTTCTTTAAAGCATTATTTATTTATCCTGATTGGCTCTATCTGTGTTAAAGCTGGAACTGTTAAGTACATTCTGACCAGGCAGTATGCTCAAAGATATACTGAAAACAGTGGACACTTATCTTTTGGTGCGAGAAGCTTGAGCTAACTTTTACATTCTTTGGCTAACCTACACCAAAAGTGAGTGGTGGATATTAGACTGCCAATCCTAATTTTTACATTGTTATATTTAACAAACACTGCTTATCTCCCTAAGCAAAAATCACAAAAAGCCTATTGAAAACATGCACTACTTGTGCAAGAGTTAATTGCCATCGCAGCGTGCCAAGCAAAGGCCAAAATCCAGCATCAAATCAAGCAGGGCAACGACTGTGCCCCTTGAAGTAAAATTTGACCTCTCCCAAACAGCATAATTTTTAGTTTACTCTGCTAGACAGCTTTATCCCCCATCTTCCTGCTAGTTTTCTGGAAACCTGTATTGTCTTCTTCAGGTGTGCTGTTCTGTGTCGGTGGTAGAGGTGGATCTGGTGACCCATTTCGCAGCATTGAATGTTACTCTATCAGTAAGAACAACTGGTTCTTCGGCCCTGAAATGAACAGCAGGAGAAGGCACGTGGGTGTGATCTCTGTGGGAGGTCAGTAACCCTATTCAAGGATCCCGATTCAAAAGGCACTTGTTTGCTCCTTTTGCTGGAATTGGTACTTTTACCAAAGAAATCTGTCATGCAATGGCTTAACTGTTGGATACTCTTCAATTTAGTAAAGCTTCTTCCCCATGAAGCAGGTTTTGATCCTGAAACGTCCTGAGAGCATGCTTACTGAAGAATGGAGGGAGCTGGGGTGGTTCAGCCTGAAGAAGGCTCCGGGGAGACCTTATTGTGGCCTTTCAATATTTAAAGGTGGCTTATAAGAAAGGTGGGGATGGGTGTTTTAGCAGGGCCTGTTGCAATAGGACAAGGGGTAGTAGCTTTCAACTGAAAGAGGGAAGATTTAGACTAGATTAAAGGAAGACTGTTTTTACAATGAGGGAGGTCAAACACTGGAACAGGTTGCCCAGGGCGTGGTAGATGTCCCATCCCTGGAAACATTCAAGGTCAGCTTGGACCAGCAGCCTGATCTAGTTGAAGATGTCCCTGCTCACTGCAAGGGGGCTGGACTAAATGACCTTTGAAGGTCCCTTCCAACCCAAACTAGGTGATTTAACTGGTTTTAATCCATGCCATGCACAATGGCCATGCACAGCAGAGTCACCCAGAATTTGCCAATATTCATACTAGCTCCCTTCGTACTTAGCTCCGTACAGGCAAGACACTAAGACCTACCTTTATTTTGGGGTCTCCATCTTCTGAAACCAGGTCCGTGCAGCCCTACACAGCTTAGTACCCATGATGCAACTTCTTGCAAATGGTAGCCCCTGTGCTGCTGCAGCAGAACAGAGGTCTTTCTTTCCCCATAGAAAATCTAGAGAGACTGCTAGAAATGTCCAAAACTGATCTGACCTGCAGTACTCAAGTGATGGGAAGATTTTTTTCTCTACATATCTCAAGCTTTGTATAAAAGTCCACGTTAAAATAGATCTCTGATTGAGAACAACATATAAAAATATAAAATCTATACTTATTAAAATCTTTGTATTGAAAACATTTGAGAACTTTAACCTTTATTTGAGCTTTTTGTCACCGGATAGCCAGGGATATTGCATAAATGAAAAACTGAAATGTTGCCAAGCAATCTCTGTATCCAAAGATGCCTATGTGTTTCAGGTAGAGTCTACGCAGTAGGTGGACACGATGGAAACGAACATTTAGGAAGCATGGAAGTATTTGATCCTCTCACAAACAAGTGGATGATGAAGGCATCAATGAACACGAAGAGGTATGTGTCTCGTGATCCAAAATTTAAGTCCTAGTCTGTGATACATCATTTCTTGCCGATGCTGAGAAACATCATGTCTGTCTGTCTTTCTTTGGTTTTCCAAAATGTGCTATTTTGAGGTGTTTTGTGGGGGTTTTTTTGTTGTTTTTTTCCCTATCCTGGTGCTTTGTGCATTCAAACACCTTTATTAACTAGCTGTAAAACAAACACAAATCTGCATCACATACTTACACCCATCACATATTTGCACAAACAGAAAGTTGTGCATAACGTACTGTGAGTATTTCAGTGCAAAACTGCATAATCCCTCTCTCAAGGGAGAGGCCCTGGCTGGTAATTTTGATTCTGTTTATGCTTTGGCTTTCTATTGTCACTCTATTATCCTTTTCTTTTTTTCTTTTTTGATGGGCTGGCTCCTGGAGCAGAGAGCTCTTCTGCTTCAGCTGTGCTTACATTCCCATACAGCCTCACTGCTGTGCCAGAGAAAGAACTTGAAACTGATTAACTTCTGCGGGTTTTTTGGTCTTTTTAAGAATGAGCAAGGTAAGGGCCAGCAGAAAATGTGCAGCAAAATACTTCCTGCCCAGGAAACCAAGAGCTGCCTATGGGTTTGCCAGAAAAGGCCAGAAGCACTAAAACACTGAAAGTCAGACTGAGGATTTTTCTTGCCCTTTCACATTTAAGATGCTTTCAAGGAGCTATTGGACTCACAGACGTGTAATTTTTTGTTTCTGCTGTCATTTAAATCAGTCTCCTTAATTCTACATTCCATTTTGTTACTTGTTATTTCTAAAAGCATCATGTACCAGCAGGAGTGAAATACTGAGCATGGCTAAGTCCTAAAGCTGTTTGTAGCTGTAACCAATCAAAGTACAAGACCCAGACTCCTAGAAGTGGCTTCTTGCTTCTCTTCCTCCCTCCTGCCATAGATCATACTTTTCATTTTGTAGTACTTATTGTACTTCTGTATTGGTAGATTCAGTAGAAAAAAAACCCTGGCAACTATTTTAACACAGACTTAATAGAAAATAACAGAAAGGAAGAAAATGCAATTAAATTTTGCTAGAGCTCAGTCATCTAATATCCAGCACAAGTTTGCCTTTTAATACGTATTAATTTCACCTCCCAAAGAAATCATTCCCAACTTGTAGCAGCAGCTGTACCAACAAAGTTAAAGCCAGCAGGTTTTGGTTCTCCCTCACATTCAGTAAAACAAAATAGGAGGTGTAAAGTTCAGTGCTGAGAAATCAAACAACCGAGACAATCTCATATACCCAAGCATGTAAGGAGAGGACTTGGGCCTTAGGTGACATTCAATCAAAACAGCATTCCATGCAACCCTGCCCTTATTTTTTAAACAGGAGCTTTGTCTTTTCGCAGTCCAGAAATATTCTGGCTGCAACAGCCCTGCTCAGGGATCACACCATAACATAGAGGTGCCTGGGAAAGCTGAGGTGAAGTTCAGATAAAACTCTAGAGCCCCTCTAATGGGAGGCTGCAAACATACAAAAGATTCCCGGGATAAAGCTGCAAGACTGACACAGGCATGCAGAGGGCCAGCCACAGTTACTGGTCATTATTTATTGTAAACTTCACTTTTTAAATGTTCATTCCTTTTTCCCCATAGTTTGAAACAGGTGCCAGTCAGGTAACATTGCACTCGATGTGCCTTTCCCATTCCCTTTCCTCGAGGATTTGCACTGAGGTATTGATCCTACGGTTTTCTTAGGAGAGGAATCGCTCTCGCCTCCCTTGGCGGCCCCATTTACGCAATAGGAGGTTTAGATGACAACACTTGCTTCAGCGACGTGGAAAGATACGACATTGATTCCGATCGATGGAGTGCAATCGCCCCAATGAACACTCCCAGGGGAGGAGTTGGCTCCGTAGCCCTGGTGGTAAGTGTCTGCTTCCTCCCAAGTCGAGGCCAACCAAGGAACTGACCTGCTTTTCCAATCTGCTTTTCCAAGGTGGGACAGAAGGTTTTAAACAAAATGCAGCAGGTGGGTCTGAGCACCTTTGGTCATCAAAATCCTACGGAACTGTGCAAAAGGTGAGGATATTTAGGATAATGCTCATGGCAAATTGGACTGCGCTCCCTGTTTTAACAGTATTTGAGGAACTGGGAGCAAGTACCAGGAGCTTTTCTGACAACATCAGGCTAATGCTTTACGTCTCGTTCAGGAGACTCTGGGTTTCTCACGGTTACTGTGTTTGAAGGTACTGGATGCATCTGCACTTTAATCCCCTTGTCACCTTGTATCTGCAAAATACCTGCAACGCTGCATAACTTTTCCACTTCTTGAATTGGAAAATAGCGTTTGCAAGTTGTTAGATAACTAAGTCTGTTGTTGGAATTCTTAAAAAAAGTAAATAATTAGGACTGTAGGGATATGCCATGTTTTCCTACCATTGCTTATGAAAAGATGAGTAAATACATACGCTACAAATACTCTTTCTCTACACAACAGAACCATGTTTACGCTGTGGGTGGCAATGACGGTGTGGCATCTCTTTCCAGTGTGGAGAAATACGACCCCCATTTGGATAAGTGGATAGAAGTGAAAGAGATGGGTCAGCGAAGAGCTGGCAATGGTGTCAGCGAGCTCCACGGCTGCTTGTACGTTGTTGGTGAGTAGGGATGTGGCACTTGGTAGCGCTGCTTCTGCCAAGTGCTGACCTTTGGAAGAGGCTGCTGTTGCCAGAGGAACTGGGGAACAGATAGACCTGACCTGCACTTTGTGTTCTTGGGCAAGAGAAGAAAGCAAGCACAACCAGGGCATGCTGAAATGAGGGTATATTAGTGAGGAAATAAAAAGCAGTCCCAAACCCCCATTTCAGGGTCTATATGTCTGTATAGGTAATCCTCTCAAGACTTGTTAATCTTGTTTCCTTTATAAAAAATGATTCTGAAGTCCACACACTTTGGAAGCACTCTAGTTCTATTTTGAGTGCAGACAACAGCAGCTTTTTGGCACGGCGATTACACTTACTCCACAGCCTGTTGTCCTAGGCCTGTCTTGTTGGGCTCTACCTTGCATTTACCTGCTTGCCTGAGGAGGGAGATGCCAAGACACCATAGCCACGGTTGCAGAGCTCTGCCTTGTGTATTATCATCAGTGCTTAAAAAAGCTTCAAGTAAAGTGCTCCTCTGACAGCTGCCCCAGCTACAGTGCATCACTGACCTCCTCCTTGGGGAATACATTTTCTACTCCAGTATTCTGCATAGCTGTATTTGGAAAACACCGCAAGAGTGTGTTTTGCTTAAGCCAAACTAAGATCAGGACCATCCTTTTAACTGGTCTTAGTGGTTTTTTCTATTCCAAATAAGAAGCTGTTTCATTATAACTATGTGTAAGATTAATTCAAGGAGAAAAATAATAGAAGTGCCTCCTCTCTTTGCAACTTGAGTAGAAGAAAATGTCGCTTTTGGTGATGCTTGTACAGGGACAGCAAGGAGAGCTGTTCGTTTTTAGGAGCTCATAAAATTCATGTAAGGAAACAGCTGGACACCAGCCCCTTGAATGCTGAGAGCAGCCTGATAATGCCAGTCCTGGGTATCAACCAGCACTGGGAGTGGCTAAAACCTGATAACGTGATGATTCTTTGCAGGTGGCTTCGATGACAACTCTCCACTGAGCTCCGTGGAGCGGTTTGACCCGCGCAGTAACAAATGGGAATATGTAGCAGAGCTTACGACGCCGAGGGGTGGTGTTGGCATAGCAACACTGATGGGTAAAATTTTTGCAGTCGGAGGTCATAATGGCAACGCGTACCTGAACACAGTGGAAGCGTTTGATCCCATAGCGAATAGGTAATTTAAAATTTTTTATTTGGCTTTCTAAGGGAGTGAAATCTGCCCATATGAAACCACGACATGCTAGAAATGGTGTGCAGGAGGAGCCTATCTGTTGTTTCCTGGTAGTAACTGAGTGGTATGTCCTGTGATGCAGGAGTGCCACTGGTGCCACTAGGTAGTTCTTCTAAATATTTAAGCACCACCTCCTCCCTCTTTCCATCCTTTGCCCTCTTCCTTGCATTCAGTAAGAATCTACAGTCTTCTGGTTGCTTCGTTCTGGTTTCACACTGAATTTACCAGACAAATAATGAGAATCGATTCAAGGAGTGTGTTTTTGTGCGGAGCATACAGCTAGGCTCTATAATGAATTTCAGACACAGAAAAGAAAGGCTTTCAAGTTGCTCAGAAAGGATAGGAACTTATTTTTGTTTTTTTTTCCTCTGCCATCTTCTTTAGGTGGGAGCTGGTGGGCTCTGTGTCACACTGCAGGGCAGGGGCCGGCGTGGCTGTGTGCTCCTGTCTCAGCAGCCAGATCCGGGACGTGGGACAAGGATCCAGCAACGTTGTTGACTGCATGTGACCTCTGCTGCCTCCTCCAAATTCCAGAGGAATGATGGGAAGGGAGGCACTGTAGGGCTTTTAACGCCGTCTTTTGTATGGTAGGTTACGAAATAAAAGCAATACATTTTCTTTGTGAAAATGGTACCTTCTGCAACTGTCAAGCTTTTGGTGGCTTTCTATCGATAGTGATACAGAAAAGCCTGTTGAAAACATGGACTAAAAGTGACACTCGCAGGAGAAAACCTGCCAAGAGCTGCAATCATCCCAGTTTTGAGAAGCTGTAATTTCAGAATCACTTGAGGCAACTGTTACAGAGACTCGTCTGTAAACCCGGCACGGGGTGAGGAGAGAGCGCAGCAGTGGGTGCTGCTCAGCCTTACCCAACAGCCCTGCGACACCTTTTCTGGAGGACTCCAGTGCCATTCAATGTAACTTATTTTCAGGAATGCAGTCTCAAACATTTTGTAATTGTACAAGAGCTTTGTAACACAAAGCAGCTCAAGTTTTAGAAGGTAATGACGTCCCTGTTGCACACCATGATAAATGAGCAGAGAAGTCCACTGCCCACCTCCCAAGGGACTGCTGGCAGCAGTGGAAATTGCAGGTACTCAGCCTGAAAACTGTCTCTCCAAGTGCTTTCTCAAGCTAATCCCCTTGTTAGAAAGCTGAAAAGATTCTTGACCTGAGTTTAGCCACTGGAATGCTGGAATTCTCGAGTCTTCAATAAAATGTGCAGTAACTACCCCCACCAAAAGGCAAGTTTCTGTTGAGAGGGTCATTCCTGAAGTAACCAGTGTAATTTGTCCTACTTTGAGATGAGAGTGTGTGAAACTGTAGGCTTCAGTGGTGTCTGAATCACTTTTTATATGAAATGGAAACATCTAATAGAAGTTGCGGTATTCTGTAAAGACCTTTCAGTGCAATTCTAGGAGATGACATGTCCGCTGTCAGTATCCAGTAGCCACTCTGTGGTAATCCCAGAGGTAGTGGCTCTTTTACGACAGATGAGCCAGGAAGATCCAGCCTCAAAACAGGTCGATAACTTAAAGCTTATCTAAACCAAAGAGACTCAGCAACAAAAAGAGCTGGAAATAAACATCAAAAACTGAGACAGGAACTTGACAATTTGGTGTACAAACGCATCTGGTTACGCATTTAGAAACCATGAATTCCAAGTAAGGTCCAGCTGGAAAGACAGCAGATTGTTGTTCCTTGAGCAGACCAGCAACTGCCAGTCCTTTGCAACCACAGTTTCACATGACCAGGTTGTGCCAAGTGACCAGGGGGAGCAGTAAACTTCTGTGTGCGGTAGTAGGGAAGAGAGAGGACAGTAGAAGCGTAAGGCACAGTCATGTTCTGCTGTTGAGTTGCCAGCATTTTAGCTTTGTTTCTGGTTCAGAAGGCTTGGGCTTCAGTAGCCCCCAGGGACACAGTGAACGGTACTGTAAATAATGAAACCTTGCAATAAAGCACTTGTACTTCAAATCACCTTGTTTTTAGTATGACTGGAGCATGCTGTTGTGGGGAAACATTACAAGATGGAGTATTTTTTGGTTTCTGCAGAGTATAATTCTCATCAGGAAGCCTTTGTCAGCAGGGAAAATCCTGCATTGCAGCCACAAGCCATACCATGCTGCAAGGATGTGGTCCCCCTTGTGGCTCTTGGTCTGGCTAGGAGGGGTGGAAAGAAGAGGTGCAGGTTCCTATTGCGGAACCCAACAGGTTCTTCTGTGGATGTCCTGGCTAACCAGAAAACTTCAGGGGAACCAAAAAAGGCAAGTTTTCCACCAAGTAAGATGCACTGTGAAACCAAGTAGCCTGGCAGCGCTGCTTGCCAGCTGATTCATTTCTCCTCTTGACAGGAGAGTGCTAGCACCCATGGGTGCAGCCTGCGAGGAACTCCCATGCACCTGGACCACCCTGACAGCAATCACCTTCCAGGCACCAGAGGGAGATACGTGTGCGCAGCAGGGAAACGAGGTGACAGCAAACGCAGGGGGAGTCCCTGTGGTGCGGGAGGAGCTCTGCTGTTGCCCCTCTGGCTGGAAGTCAAATGGTGCTGGGTCTGAACACCTCCTAAGACAGACACCTCTGGTGCGTTTTGATCGCACACCACCACTCCCAACAACATTTGTGCAAAAGCTCCGGGAGGCGTATGGTTAACGGCTGGCAAGAAAGCTGTGAAAAAGGTTTGCAAGGAACAACCCTGTTGCCCATATCCACATTATTAAGCTTAGATGGCACCAGAGCTACAAATATTTTGTGCAGAACTGTCTCTAGAAACACTATTTCTGGAAACGTGACAGTGATGTCAAAGGACATTTTAAAAAAAATTATAGGATTATAGGATTACTGTGGCACCAAGCTAATGACTTCCCTGCGTATAACGCCGGTGTGATTTAACACCACCAAACTCATTTTTTTTATTCCAGTACCGGCAACAAGCTGGTGATGGCAAAGAAGGAACCTCCCCAAGGCTGAGGGAAGAGAGCAGCCCACCCTGGTTCCCCGTGGTGAGGCAGCCCTCCAGTGGCAGAGCCCTCGCTCCCACTGCAGCTTCGGATTTAAAACTGCGCTTGGGATTTGCGGTAGCAAAGTCTTTAAACAGTCAGCGTCAAGAAATCATTGCGCCCGACACGATGCACGTCTGATCCCAAATGTGGAACTGTTATCCCTTCTACTAATGGCGTTTTTCCTGCACCTAATAGCCTTGAACTCACCCATAAAAATAATTAGCCCAAAGATGTCTCTTAGTACCTCCTTTAAACACAAAGGAAAAATCCTCTTCTAAGACTCCCAGTTCCTCACAGCAAAGTTTCCAGCCTGCTGATCTGAAACGTGTCACGGGCTTCCAGGAGGAGCAAGACCAGACCATGGACCACTACCGACCAGCCCTCCCCATGGCCACGTATCTCCAGTCGTGTCTGGACAGCCAGGACTTAAGAGTCACCCCGCTGCTTCCCCAGCTTCTGGGACATGCCACCTCCCCACCTTGGCTCTCCTGCCGCCCCCCAGTTACATTTCTAACCCCTTCAGTTACATTTCTGATCACCACATTCAAGTAGTCCTCTCTGATTGTATTTCACAGAATCATAGAATCATCTAGGTTGGAAGGGACCTTCAAGATCAGCTAGTCCAACCATCAACCCAACTCTGACAAAAAAAAAAATCACTAAACCGTGTCCCCCAACACCATGCCAACCCGTCTTTTGAACACCTCCAGGGATGGTGCCTCAACCCCTTCCCTGGGCAGCCCATTCCAAGGCTTCAGAACCCTTTCCGTGTAAACATTTTTCCTAATCTCCAATCTGAACCTCCCCTGGTGCAATTTGAGGCCGTTTCCTCTTGTCCCATTGCCTGTGACTTGGGAGAAGAGACTGACCCCTCCTGGCTACACCCTCCTTTCAGGGAGTTGGAGAGAGTGAGAAGGTCTCCCCTCAGCCTCCTTTTCTCCAGGCTGAACACCCCCACCCCCCTCAGCCTCTCCTCACAAGACTTGTTCTCCAGACCCCTCACCAGCTCCGTTGCCCTTCTCTGGACCCGCTCCAGCACCTCAAAGTCTTAAGTCAGGACATGCTGTAACACTGTGAGGATGCAAGGTTCTTCCATGTAGTGGTGTTTATTTCACGTTTGCAAAATGCATCCTCTTAAGATAATCTTAAATTGATACCTTATCATTCACATTCAAAGAGGACTGTGAGAATTTGGTCATACTTTGATTGACAGCTTTGATTACTTTTGAATATTGCTCTTCCCCAAAGGCCTCTCACTCCCAATAGAGCCGCGCTTGCCGCAAAGCTGTTTGGATTAGACGTCCTGCTAAAACATTCACATGGGGACACAAGATTTTAGAAGGTCTACTTGCCTATTTTAAAAGGCAAACAAAATATATGCATGCCCTTAGTCCCATCAGGAAGACTGTTTCCTCTTGGCTGGCACAGGGGCTGAGAGAAAATGATTCCCCGGCGATGCCCACCCGCAGAGGGGGATGCAGGCGGCAAACAGCCCAGCCTTGGCAGGGGGGCTCTGCGCACACCCTGGGGATGCCACAGGCCTCGGGCTGCTGCAGGGAAGCAGGAGGTAACTCTGGCCCCAGCCCGGCGCTGGAGGGATTCTGTCCCTGTCTCCAGGATCTCCGTTTGGATGCGGTGGGATCAATGCTGCATGCAGGGACATGGGGAAGACGGAACATGTTGGAAGCAACTGATTCACCGAAACAGAGGAACTTCTCTTGCTTCTGACCTGCTGAGACACTTATTTCTTAGAGCAGTGGAAAGGTAATTAAACGAAAGCACAATTGCTGCCAGCAGGGACCGGCAGCAGACTCTGGAACCAGCCCTGGGGCCGAACAGCCTCCTTCTCTGTGCTCCATCCAACCGCACTCCCGTGCAGCCATGGAGATGCAGACAGCCCAGCAGCAACACCGCTGTCAGAGCCCCAGGACGTTTCAGGAGATGGCTGGCAGCGATGACCGATCAGGACGCAATTGTGTGCAACACGCAGCAGCACAAGCACTTTATTCACACGCACACAGCTGTACACACAGACCTGGTTTCTGAGCTGTTTTGCCAAACAGGACGAGCACTCCCATTCTCACGGAACACGACTGTCTTCAGCCACCTCTCTCTACACACACTCCTCCAGGCGGTTTTCCAGCCTGACATTCACAGACACACACCATGGTTTTCTCTCCTGTCCGGCCAGCTCGAAACAATCTTATTCTTAAAGCAATACAGTCTTCTTTCTGATCAAGTTTTGCTTGATCTGCGACATGCTCAGAGGGGCTCCAAAATCAGTCCTGATCGACCTTCCAGATGTTCTGCACGGCCCCAACATCTCCCCCTTTTTGTTTTTATGAAGATAGGGTTCACAGCGAGGGCGGCGAGTACTTTGACTTCAGTTCTTCGGGGGCTGTGCACTGTCCCCGAGATGGCTCTGATAACTGCAAGAATAAAACAGCACAAATGCCACACAACCCCATGAAAATCCATATTCCAAGGCCTGTAAAGCAATTCTTTTGGATTTAACCATTTTACACTGTCCGATAATTCATCTAAAACATTTTTCTGTGCCAATTTTTGTAATTCTGTCAATTGTCCTTGTAAAGCTATGTTTAGATCTTGAACCATCCCGTTAACTTTAGTCGAGAAGGCTCCCAGTGTATGTTGCTTAATTTGATGCCACTCATAAACACTTTGATTTCACTGCAGGGGGAGTAACACATAAATTCTTCTCTGTGTATTCCCAATCACAATGCAGTCGTGTGCATGTGATTAGAGCACTCTGCCAATCCCCCAACCAAATCACCACCGCTTCTAGAGCATCTAAACGGGCCAAAATTTGCTGATCAATACTTGTCTGCATAGCAAGATCGTGTGTTACGCTGCTTAACGCCGAAGCTACTTCATGAGCAGGCTGTACAGATTTAGTCAATGCTGTGGTTGCTACGGCTGCAGTGGCTAATATAATGATTGTAGATGATACAATAAAAGCTGTAAGCCGACCTGTAAGTCTCTTGCTTTTAATCCGCGGTTGCTTTATAGATGTGTGCTAATTAGCCCGATCCTGATTCTCCTTCGCAGTCCCGTGTTAAATTTACTGGGAGCCACACTTCAGCTCAGTGTCTCATTGGTAATATCACAGGCAGATTATGTACAGAAATATTCTCATGAAAAAGACATCTAAACCAGTAAGGTTTAGTCATGTTTACCTGAAAAGTGTGATTGGTTTGTGTGCTGATGTTACAAATACATAAGGGTGAGAGGTACAAATCATAGCAGAGTTATTGTGAATGTGAGTTAAATCTAAACTATAACCACAACCTTTTTACTATATACACCATGAGCCACAGGCCTTGTGAAAAAAGGTGCAGCCATGCACTAGATTTTGGTAAAGGAAGGACTGACAGTTATTAAATTCAGCCTGTAAAACAGGTCCTGACAACCCTCCTTCGGACCACATCAGGGTTTCATTGTTTTTTTGTGAAAAATTTACTGTGCGACAGGACTTGGTTATTAGATGGCCACGAGGTCCCCAGTTCCAGAATGTGATAGCTTCCACTTGTCGTGTTGCCGGTTCAGGCAGGCTACAAGTCATCCAACGAAGATTCACCACATCCCATGTCACTTCCCTTGGTATTTTACATTCAGGAATATTTACAGGGGGACTCAGCGCTGCACTAGTGCTAATATTAGCATGTTCTAAGCCAGGTATGGAAATGAAAGGTAAATTCCCCACCACCTCCATTTCATTCTCTCTCTGTTGGTAAAACAGGTGAAACTTCCCAGTCATCATGAGACAGCAGGTAAGTTTTTAGTAGCTACACAGAGGTGGCAGGTCCGTGTGCTTGGTATGCGTATCGTTACTATCAATCCAATCCTTTCCTTTTTTTAAAGAAACCTGCTGGTGGAAGCCATGTTCCCCCTATCCATTTGCTGTCAGTATCAGATATCAGAACTTCAGGATCCCACCACGTTATGGGTTTAAACAAAGGGGGATCTACAACATGTGCCCAACAAAGATGTTGAGCACTCGCAATGCAGCTTATCAAGCGCAGCAACAAAACGACTCATACTGTACTGTTGCTGCCGATGTTAGCTAGGTAGGCCAAAAAAGTGTTAACTGGGGTTGGGGGTGCACCCACAGATGCCATCATGGTATTCACGTGGTGTTGTAGTTGTTTTAATTTTCTCCATGTGATTGGGTTGTCTCTACACAGTCTCTTCCGTTTCCAAGTTCTCTTGTCCTTGCTCAGATCCATCATCTCTACCTGTGGTACAGGGTTCTCTGTGACAGTTGTCCAGCTCATGACAGGGCTTGACATGCCGAGCAGGAAGCCAACGTGGCCCTGTTGGAAGAAGAACACACACAAACCCTCTCCCCCATGTTGCCAGTTCCACTGGCCCATGCCAGGAGATAGAAGACAAAGGGTCTCTATACAGACCTTTTGGGCGTTTTATGAAACCTTCTGGTACTGCAAAATGCCTTTCCATGGCACTTGTCAGTCGCCCCAGAGATGATGACATATTCAGAAAATTAAGTGTGAAAACAGCATTAACCAATTGTTCCTGGGGTGACATATTCCCCCTTTTTTTGTTTTTGAAGCATATGTTTAACACAGCACGACCACGTTTAACAGCAGCCTGTCCTGTGGGATTACGTGAAATGCCAAAATTGTGACCTATACCCCATTGTTGTAAAAAGGAACGGGTAGTTTGAGAAGTGTACCCGGGGCCGTTATCAGTCTTAATGACCTTGGGCAGTCCCAAAATAGCAAAACAGCAAGTCCAATGCCTGTGGATATCGTGCCCTTTCTCCCCAGAATGCGCAGAGGCACACAGCGCGCCCGAAAAGGTGTCAACAGAAACATGAACACACTCCAGGCGCCCAAAAGGAGAATAATGAGTGACATCCGACTGCCATAGATCACTACATCGCAAGCCACGAGGATTAACCCCCGTTTGAGCAGGCAAGGGTGTGAGGTGCTGGCAGTCGGGACAGGCACGGATTGCCTTTTGCCTGTGTTAAAGGAATTTGAAATTGTTTACTCAGGCCTTGTGCATTCTGATGAAAAAAGGAATGGGATGCACGGGCAAAGTCCAATTTAAGTCCTGCAGCAGTGAGAGAGTCGGCAGCTGCCTCACCCTCTGTTAGAGGAGCTGGCAGCGTGGTACGCAAACGAAGATGTCTAATAAACAAAGGATCTTGCCTACCTTCCAGTATGTGCTGTAGTGCCAAAAAACATTGGAAAAAGAACATTATTACCCACTTCCTTAATAAAGGAAAAAGGGATTCTCATCACTAAGTTTACCACGTATTCAGAACCACAGACAATGCTCAGAGGTTCCTTTGGAAAAATCTGTAGAGCGTGCAGTATCGCCCCAAGCTCCACTGGCGTTGTTGAGCCAGAGAAAGTCGTTGCAGAATGTTCCCACCGCACGTCTGCCTGCCAGGCAACGGCAGCTTTTCCAGTTTTCCCTGACCCATCCACAAATACAGTGCGAGCCCCAGAAATAGGCATCGGAGGTATAATTTCCCTGGGACAAAGGCGCAATGCCTGCAGTTGTTGTAGTAACTTACAAGAAGGTAGAGAAAAACGAATATTGCCCACAAAATCGGCCAATGCTATTTGAAATGGCAGAGAATTTTCAGATAGGAAGGTATATTCTTGTGCTGTAACAGGTAGGTAAAGATCAACGGGATCATACCCAGTTAGTTCCTGGGTACGAGTTCTACCCCTCATTATCAGCCAGATAAAGAGATCCTTTTTAGGTGGAAACAGTCTTCCTCAGGGTGTTAGGTAAGAAAAGCCATTCAAGATAAAAACCCTTAGCATTATCCTCAATCTGTCCAATTAATCCCACTGGTTGATGAAGTGTATTAAGTATTAGAAGGGACGCTGGTAATTCCATACGTTACAATCCCACGGTAACATAACATAAGCGTTTCCTACTGCTTCTAAAATGCCTACTATAAATGAACTCTGCAGCCCATTTTCATGCATAGATTTCTTAAGTTCCTTGAAAGCTTGATAAGGTAATCCTTCATGAGCGATTAGCGATTAGCTTTATATATCACTGGGAAACATGTCACTGCAAATGCAAAAGAAAACTCCCCATTTTTTTAAAGCTTCTTCCTTGCACTTCTGCATTGCTGGAAGCTTTTCAGGTTCTGTTTCCAAAAAGGCGTTTGTAGGTGCTGGGGGGACGATTGGCAAAGGCCACTTTTCTGAAAACAGCATATTCAATTGTTGGGGGGGGGAGGGTAATGGTGAATATAAATTAGGTTCAATTTGCTGGGTCGACTGGACCAGGATCGAAGGGATTTTCGGGAATTTGATCATTTCAGGAAGTCTCAACGTCCTTATAAACATTTTGGCCTTCAGTACCTTTAGTTACAACAGCCTCCCTAGGTTTAACTGAGCAAGGGTCGAGTATAAAACCACCAGGTTCCTAGTGCTGATTCTGGGATTCACTTCAAGCAAAAAGCCCATGCAAATACACACCTGCCCTAAGTGTTCCACTGAAAGGGTGTCAGATCTTTCGACAAGCGCACACAACCTGCGTTAGGTGACACAGCAACCAGCGTCCTGGCAGAGACACGCTGACACGCGCACTGGGCTGTGATGAGGAGAACGCAGTCGCGGCTACGGCTGCCCGCCTGGCTCCTGGAGCACCCCTGTGAATTGCTCTGATACTTATTAAATTCGTGGTCCTGAAAATTAATACTCGAAGCAGGCAACTCTGCAGCTCTAGTTGTTCCTGGAAGTGGCAGTGAGGCTTGGCTCTGGTTCAGCAGCCAACAAGAAACTTTTTTGTGTCTTCATTTGCTTGACGGGTCAGACTTGATTGGGGCCAAGAATCCTAAGCAAATTATCTTCCCCTACACACATTTCCTGGCCGCTCTCGCTACTGCCATTTGGTTCCCAAGGTCTTCCTTTCACCTGCAAGAGACCTCCATGCCTCTCTCCCCTCTTCTTTCCCAGGCCCTCACCCCTGGCTCTGCTACACCCCAGCTGAAGTTCCCTTGCTTTTTCATCACTCCCCACTTGCCGTGGGTGGCCGGAGCACCCCGAGGCCAGGGAACCATCATCCCCCTTATCCGGTTACCACCAAAGCTCTACAACTTCAGGCTCCCCTGAGGAGCTGCTCCACACACTGCCTTTTCCTGCCTGTGTGCCTGCACACACACACTCCAGCTTTCAGGCGAGGCCCCTTTCGCCGCCGCGGCACCAGCCCTGCCCCGAGGCATGCCAACACCCCCTCCACCGCAGCCTGTCCCAGGGGAAAAAAGGAAAGCTGATGTGGGCATATGCTTGCCCTGCTCTGTAAAGCTCATGGCCACAGAAACACCCAGCACAGCCCTGCTGGAGTCGTTAGCTGGGGCACTGCCAGCTCCAGCCCCTCGGGCTTAGGCTGAGATTCCCATGTGTGGTGGCGATTCACACCCACCCACGAGTGGCTTTGAGCAGAAGGTTAATTACCTCCCTTCATTAAAGTTATCCTCACTGAAGGAAGGTCAAACCTTTCATACAAAAGGAACCGGTACAACAAAGGACGAATTCTGTCTTCTTTTTCATGTTATAAAGCAAGAGACAGGGGGCGTGCAGTCATGAGGAGAGAGGAAAAAAGGAAAATCCCTACCTACCAGGTATCCAGAGCTTGGCCCAGTAAAACACACCCAACCCCAGGCAAAATCAATGGGATTTTGGAAACATGCTTGAATATTTTGCCAAAGTAGGACTGACAGATGAATCTCAGCATCAGGATCCAGTTCACCAGGATGGACACCTGAATTTCAAACTTCAAGGTCAAAAAACTTGAAACACAACATTTTCCTATCTTCCCTCAAAAGGTGGCAAAATGAGTAATAAGTTTGTGCTGTTGAATATTTCAAGAAATGCAACCCCATGCCAAGGCAGATGTGCGGCACAATCACAAATTGCACGGCCGCACACCGTCCCCTCTGAGCGAAGCTGCACCAGGGGCTGTGCTCGTGCAACTGCATGTGAGCAGAGCGCACAGGAGGGTGAAACATCTCAGCAAAACAAGTTCCCCCTCTGCAGGCACCTTCTTTTAATTTCATCTTTAGAATTCTGAGCAACGTTGCTTTTGTCTGAAGAACTTGAAGACGACCAAGTCAAAACTCGTGTTTTAGTTTATATATATATATCTGTATTCACATAGGCAGCTCCTCCTGTCTAGTCTGTATCCATGGACCAGACCTCAGCAGACCTTCTCCAGCTCCGAGCCCTGCAAAACCTTTGTGGCAAAGGCAGAGCAGTACCCTTCAACCACCATTTCTGTGCCCTGTCTCCTCGCCTTCTGATTTAACTTGTTTGGCTGCATGAAAGCAACCCGTGGGGTTTTCCTGTCAGCGAGCGCTCAGAGCCAGGCTCTGGTGGCCGTCAGCGGCTGACACCAGCACAGTCTTCCCTGAATGCGTTTCGGGGGGACAGGAGGCAGATGTCTTGAGTCGTGACCCTCCTAGGATTAGGCTACTGTGAGGTGAAGTTCACTTCTTTGATCCCATGGGAAGACAGTAGTTATGTCATCTCCTACCCTTCCTCAAGTACAACACCACAACTACATCTTGATTGAAACATACAGTATACTTTGCAGTACCACACACTCATCTCAGACTACATTCAAGTTATTTGCTTACAAGAGATATAGTCACCAAGCCCTGTAGGCTTGGTCTCAATCAAGACACGCGTTTCTGTGCACTGGGATCATCTATTCACTGTGCAAATGGCACACAGCCACCTGTGTGCTAACAAAACGAGCAGAGTCATGCCCTCTCATGTGACAAGCACCTTGTCACAGAGGACCCTGCCACTTGTCAAGAATCAGATACATCAAAACCCGCCCCTTGGAGGCAGGCACAAGAAACCTCCTCTCAGAGTTAAAAAGTACTGAATTTCCAGAGTAGCTTCCCTCAAACCAAGAACCGTTCCAATGAGACCTCTGCAGTCTGGTGGGTGGGGTAAGTCCCACCCAAAAGAAGGCAGTACAAGGACGTCTCAGACAACTCTTCCTCTCTCTTTCCTCCCC
>QJSC01028986.1:1029561-1067678 GCA_003697955.1 Calidris pygmaea | reverse complement strand
CTTGGGGTCCAACAAGGGTTTGGCATGGGCCTGGTGGGAGCTCTTGTGCTTTCTGTTCTCAGGGGGCTCCTGCAGTGCCGCCTTCGGGTCGCCTCTGTCGCTGGAGTTTGGCTTCACTTTCCTTTTGACTTTTGGCTTGTCTCGGGAAGACTGGTCTCTGACCTCCAAAGGACCAGGGTCACTCTCCACCTTCAGGCCTTCCTTGGGCCCCTCGTGCCCTGGGGCCTTGCTGGGTCTTTTGATACCCACAGTCTGCCTGGGGGAGGGCTCCTCGGCACGCACAGGAGACTGCTGGCTTGGGAGTTTGGTTGGGAGATAAGTGTCCTGAGGAGACCTGGCTGCTCGGCCAGAGGGAGAGCCGTGACTTTTAGGCACAGCTGCTTTTTGCTTTGCAATGGGATTATGAAATCAAAATACTGATTTTATTTTTTTTCCTACTTTGAAAACTGCTTCCCACGTCAGTATCAACACATCTTGTACGATTTGGAGGCAAGCTCCGTGCTGATCCAGACCGATGTTGTGAGAACACTCTATTTCAAGAGCTTGCAGAGACAGATCATGCTGTGAGAAATGACTCAGGGATTTTGCTTCAGCCATGTTGTGGGTTGCAGCCATTTTTGTGGAAAAGGGGGGGTGTTATATACGTGGAGTTAGTTGCTGGGGGAATGGGGTGTGACAGGCTAAGAGTGTGCGCCCTGAAGTACCAGAGCTATGGGAAAAGGGGACAGGGAACCAGGTCCCTGAGGCTTAAAATGCCTGAACTCTTGTAACAGGTGTGCTCTTTCTTGAGAGTCACGCAACAGCTAACTTGATCATTTTGTTTTCATTAATATATCTTTGCTTCAAAGACTTTGTCCTCTTCATACTGTCCGTGAGCAAGCGTTTCTCACAATCGGGGGGCTCATCCGGGACCAGCATCCCTGCTCCTGCGGGATGAGGCAGTGAGAGCAGGGCTGGCGTGCCCGGCTGATTTCATCAGTCTCCAACCTCCTGTCTCATTCCACGAGGGGCAGCGGGTCCTATCTGGATGGAGGACACTCAAAGCAAAGAAGAACGGAGGAAGAATTGGTGAGTTGAAGAGAGTTACCCGCGGCAGCCAATAATTTTTGTGCTCAGGACCGGGTAAGAAAACTGACTGTTAAGTATTACTCAGGCGGCTGGGGGAGCGGGACTGGGAGTGTGTGAGTGAGATGCAGGACTGTCTGTGAAGTGAGTGCGGTGCCCTTCTAACCGAGGTTCCGTCTCTCCGTGAGGAGACTGGCTGGTGACCAGGCGAAGCGAAAGTGTTCTGGGCAAACGGAGTCATGCGGGGGAAACAGGCCTGGTAAACTTGGCTGCATGAAAGCAACCCGTGGGGTTTTCCTGTCAGCGAGCGCTCAGAGCCAGGCTCTGGTGGCCGTCAGCGGCTGACACCAGCACAGTCTTCCCTGAATGCGTTTCGGGGGGACAGGAGGCAGATGTCTTGAGTCGTGACCCTCCTGCCACTCTGAGCATCTGGATTTGCACCCATTCTTCTTCCTAAAGGAAAGGGCAAGGGGTGATAAACAGGGGAGTCATTGAAACAGGGACTTCTTGTGCAGAAATTCATATTTAAACCTCATTCAGAAGGGAAACAGTAAGACCATTCAGAGAGAAAAGGCAAATTACAGTTTCTCTACACAGAGCTGAGAAGACAAGAACTCCTGTAACAACTCAAAACACATCGGCTACTTCATTTATTGTTTATTTCCCCACATGAATGAATTGACCATCTCGGAAACTCCGTCACACACAGGGCAGAAAAAGTTATTTACAAGAGGGACATACACCACCAAAATAAGTTTAAGGTGTACAGACTGATAATGGGAACCAAGAGGGAGGGTAGAGGACAAAACCAAAATCAAGAACATTGCAGTCAGACTTTGACTTTCAGTTACAGAAGAGATCTCTATCTCCATGGAAGTGGTGTTTTCAACTATTAAATAAATGGCATCTTAAAAACAGAACATTTGACAATTTCAACACATGTATTACTTCTCCTAAGTAAATATGGCATGGAAATGATGCTGCTTTGCCACCAGAGCTGCCTCCTCTCCTCCTGGGACTCAACCATCACCTCTCTTTTTCCTTGGATTCATTGTTTTCTTTCCTAGTGGCAAATGCTACTTCCTCTACTGTTATGTTTTGGTTTGGGTTGGTTTGGCTTTTTATTTGGTTTTGGTTTTCTTTTTTTTTTTTTTTTTTTTAAAGGCCTGAACAGACCCAAGTGAAAATGACGAGCATCTTTCCTAACCCTTTGCAGGCCTCTGACCTGGCTCAAGGTTGAAACATGATGGCTTTTTAACAATTACCTATTATTTAAACAGTCTTCTCTGTGACCTGAAACAAAACATAGCTTCCTGCTATGTAGCCCGATACGGATGCTTCCACAGATGGCTTTTGAAATGAGTGCCCCCAAATAGCTCCCCACACGCCTGCGAGACAAACTGCCCGTGATCTGGTTTTCTCTGAAGCCCAGGGGAGCTGGCCCTGGGAGCGGGGGAGCAGCCCCTGCAAGACCACCTCTGCATGGTGGCCGAGCACAGGCTGCCTTTTCCCAAGTGCAAAGAAGCAAATGCCAGTAGTTCAGCTGCCGGGGGTCTTCTTACCGACTTTGCTCGCCCGATGCCCTTCTATGAACTTTCCTGGGAGCAGGGCAGCAGATTATCACTATCTGGGCAGCAAATCGCCCAAAGGGCAGAAAAGGACAGGAGCTGTTGCACCCGTGGGCTGCACCAAGCTGGATGCAGGATGGGTACAGTGGCAGCAGGAGGTCCCCCTGGGGCGGGCAAGCTGTGAGCAAGTGCCTCTCCGATGGGAACCTGGCCTGGCAGCAGGGAGGGAGATGGGTGTGGGCAAATGAAAGTTCTGGGGGGAGCCCTGTCCCTGCTTCACCTTACGCTTTCCCTTGACACTCTGCTATGGTTCTTGCAGACTCCCACAGCAGTTTTCAGGTTCAATAAAGCTTGTTTCCTTCCTTCCTCCTCCTCCTCAGCTGGGGATCCTAAACATAGCTGTAAGTGAAGACAAAGTCAGAAGGCAGCATTGACCCACTAGTCTGCAACTGAGCTCCGAAGTGCACGTCAAGCCTTCAGGCTGGCTGGCCATCCCCATGCTTCCTGAGACCGGAACAGTTCATGCCGAGCCTCTCTCTTCCCTGCCTTACTCAGAGCAGTCGCTCCCCCAGGGAGGAGGAGTGCAAGTGAAGTTTGATAGGGAAAACGGGGAGATGGGGACATGGACCTTCCTTCCACTGGTTAGGACAGCTTATCCCTGAAACGCACTAAGGCTTTTACTAAAGTGCACATAAAAGGGCAGTCCCTGGAAGGTGCAGAAAGACCCAGGCAGGGTCCCGGGAGTCCTGTGCTGCCAGGGGAGGGGACAGGAGAGCAGAGCTCCCTTGTGCTTGGGACTAGGGCAGAGTCGCAGCACGCTCCTGCCGGCTCCTCCCAGGGGCAAAATGACTACAGGAGCCATTTCTACAGAAACTACTGTTGGAAACACAGTAGTTTTGCTGGCATCTATTTACTGTCTCTTTTCATGAGCCTCAAAACCCCCGAGCAGGTGTTTTACAAAGCGGGGACCACTGCACAGGTGCAGACCTGTCCCTCCATCTGGAAAGTATGCGGACAAGGGAGCTAATTCTTCCCCACAATAATTTTGGGATACCATCCTTCTCTTTACTGCTCCCACAGGTCTGTCAGAGATAGGGCGAGGGATGCGAAAGGGGACCAGGGGGCTAAGGCACAGTATTGGATATAAGGATGGCAGGACACTGCTGTCACCAAACAGGAAACCTTTGGGTGGAGAAGGGTGTCCTCTTCCTGAATACACAGACGCTGAGGATGCTGCCTTCACTGTTACTGTCACCTGCACAATCACAATTTCAAAAATGTAGCTCCTGACAAGGAAAAAATGCTTGTGAACAGCTAATGATTCCCTTTCACCTTCCCGTGACAGATTTCTAAGTCACTGGGCCCATCCTGTAGTTGAGAAAGAGCACGTGCCCCATCTCCCACATGAAGGATGTCCTACTTTGGTACCAAATCCTGCTCTTAGATATTTACCGAGACCAGCAGTCACAGGCAAATATCCAAATGCAAAATTTGTCTTATGTTCCACATTCAGCCACTTAGTCTTTCCTTAGACAGAAGCAATTCCTCCCCATGTAAGCTCTCAGACTCAGAACAACACCCAGGCAATCCCAGTGACCCAGTAGAGCTCTCCACCCCCACCCATCAAAAGGACAAAAAGCAACCGGACAAGGAGTCCTGCGTGTGAGTGACGTCCCTCCACCACAGAAGACGGGCAGAGCTGTTTCCAACCACACCGGCTCATTTTGCTGCCCCAGCTGCGTTTGACTTACAAGGCTTAAACCCAGCAAGACCCTCAGTAACACAGTTTGAGTGCTAAGGGCACGTGTGTGTGCGGGCACGTGGCAAGGAGGAGGACCAAAGCAGCGATGACTTAAAAAGTGAACTTGCAGCACTGAAGGCAGTGGCTTTCCCTCCACTTTCAGGGCAGCAGCTGGCAGAAAAAGGCAAGGGGGTGAGGTTGGAAAGCAGGCAGGGCAGAGCGCTTTTGACTGTTTTGACTCTAACATAATGCTCTTTGGTGCTCCTGAGGTTGCTGCTTGCCATCCGAAGAACAAAGACACCAAAGATTGCATCCGTGCTGGCAAAACCACTTTGACATGTCTTCTGGGCACACAGCTGCTGCAGACTGTGGGATGTTGCCTAATAACCTCTGGAGGCAGATTTCCTTCTTGTCGGCACTTCTTCACGTGTGATTATTGTCCTGCTGGTTATTTGTAATAGAAATGTTTATTGACCATCAATACATTGAGCCATTCAGACAATTCATTGCACTTTGTCGCTTTAAAGGAAGGTGCCATCAACGCTGAGGCGTTCCTCCAGCTCTTCTTTTTCAAGGCAGCAAAAGCACTACCCTAAAAACACAGTTCCAAGCTTCTCCAGTGTAAGCAGATCCCTTCCACCTTGATTTATTTTCCCTTGCAGGTGCTTTGTAGCCAACGATTCAACAAGTCAGGCTGTTTCTGAGGCTTCGAAAGTGCAAAAAAGGTCAAGGTACTTAACCACCTTGAGCACCAGTTAAGGCGAATTTGTTTCCAGTCTCAGACACTGTAAACCCTGTCTAGTGTAGTGTACCAGTTCGGCCATGCTGCTGTTCAGTGCCAGAGCGCACGTCGCTGTGCTGAGTTCAGCAAAAAACTCTGCAAAAAGGGTAGAGAGAGGGAAAATATTTGGTTGGTTTCACACAACAGGCACGGCTGACAGGCAAGGGGGCAGAAGGAGGGAACAAGAGCAGCGCACTGTCAGCCGGCAAATCCCATTAAACACAGCGTTAATGCAGAGAGCTCAGCAACATTAGAAGGCTGCTGTAACGAGCGCAGGAGGCAGGGCACAGGAGAGGAAAATGCACTCACACTCATGTACACACACTGAACTGCCTCCCCAGCTGATGGCTTTAAAAGGACACTGAGACTCCACGGTAGGTGGGCAAAAGTTTGGGTGCTCACACATGAGCCGCGTGCTTCCCTCAGGATTTAAAACACGCCAAATTTGAGTGTCTTTCTGAGCACTAGCTGGAAGCACACACAGCTGTCATTGGACTGCTCCCTTTCCTTCATCCACCCTCAAACCTTGGAGACATCATGATTTCTCAGCTGAACAGCTTTAAAAACTTGTAGGGCTTGCCAGGCTATACAGCTCTGATTTGGGTTGCTTATAGCTGGGCATCTCAGGCAGATTTAACTTCTTGTGTTACCATGAAGCAAGTTGGCTGGTTTCCTGCACTTGATACCCTCATCCCTTAGCTCTTAGACATTTGAGGATGCCAAGACAATCTCACCAAAATATCACCACCAAGTATCTCTGCCAATAACCCGCCATTGTGCCATAGCTGTCTGTATCAACATACCGAACGCTTTCATCTTTAGGTATGGTGTTTGCTACACGGAGTGTTAGGATTGAAGCAAGTACATGCGCACAACCACAACATATAAGACAGAAAATCAGAGGGCAAAAACTTACCCTTATTCTTCCTGGCCAGTGCATCAGCCTGTTCCCAAATATCGTACGCATAGAGGATATAGGAAGTGATGTTGACGTAGGAAGAGGTGATGCTTGGGATATTGTAGGGGACAGTGACGGAAGAGCCAATGCTGTTGCCACTGCAGTTGCTAGCATTCGATCCTGGCTGAGAAGTCACCGAACTGGCAGGAGAGGGCATTGGAGAAAGAGGAGAAGGTACGCCTGTGCTTCTGCAGGAGAAACAAACTCCGTCATAAACATTTAACCTCAGAGTTAAAAGTCTTGCCACAAGACAATCCACTAGCCAAGAGCTAGTGGTATCATCCAGGCCTGCAGTATGGAGTGGGGTGTTGAAAACCGAGATGTGTTCAGCTACGTAACAAGTCATTGTCCTTTGAGTGCAAGGCCAGAGGTTTCTGAAGTGACTGGCGACTCTAAGGACTCTACTCCTCTTGACAAAAGAAAATGCAGGACCAGACATCAGAAAGGGCCACCCATTCACCTTCCAAAATCTACACCTGCCTGTGGAAGCCTCCACCAGATGATACAAGTGTTTTTTCCTAATGACTTCCATTTCAGGCGCGCTGAAGCTTGCCACCTATGGAGGCTGGAGCTTTCTGGCAGCTACTCAAAGTAGCCAGGTCAGCCTACACACGCTCCTTTACAGACCATGGGAAGCTACACGCAGTCAGCTGCCCGCCTTCCAGACACAGGCTGGCTTCATCACACCGCTCCACCCCCACCACTTCAGCCAACCTGATGTTAGTCACGGCTAGAAGCGGGCTTCCACCACTGCTCTTGGGAGACCATTTACTTCCCAATAAACTGGACTGTGAAGGTGGCAGATAAATAACTGGGATTTCCAGGGAGCTATCTGCCAAATGCAATTACCACAGCACACAGAAAAACTCTTTCTTACTCACTGTCATAAAAACACCGCTGGGCATCGGGTCAAACACCCTTATGTGACAGCCTGCCCTTTCCTTTTGCTGCCACGTACACAGCAACACCGCGGCAGGTACACAGGAAGGACAAAATGCTCAGGAACTCACAAATTAGAAAATTAGTTTCTTTTTCTTAGTTGGTAACTGAGCTAAAGAGAAAAAACATCGAAGTATCGCCTCAAGGTTATGCTACCCCAGGGTGAAGGCATAAAGCTACTGGACAGTGGCCAGGGAGACGAGGATGGAATCCCATGAAATCTGGAGGATTCTCTAACAGAACAAAGACGACAACAGGGGCTCTGAAACAGCACAGCGACGATGCCTTCCTTGCTCCTCTGACCCGCTTCTCTGGGGGAGAACTGCTTTGCTTGATACGCAGTAACTCTGGACCTCGTAACAAACAAAAAAAGCCCTTTCCAACAAGAAAAGACAGGAAGGAGGGAGCAGAAACATCCTTGTGCCCCCTAACAGTGTGATTTCAGGTGGCAAGAAAGAGTGAGCGAGTGGTGAGGCACTCTCAAATGCAGTTTGCAACTCAAACACTCCGGCTGCTGTTCTCACTCACGCCCTTACAGACACATCACAACAGGTGTATTTTAAAATCTTACCTCGCAACACAGGGAGAAGGTGCTTGTGTTACTCTGGAAGAACTCTGCAGCAAAGAACAGAACTCTTGTCAGGTCTGGGCTATTCAGCCAACATCAGTAACTACCGCAGCCACCCAGCTGGCAGCTTAGGAATACGCGTGCCCTACCTTAAAGTGGTCATTCAGGATCCTGGAATACTTGATCGCAGTGTCTTTCTTGTAACGAAACATGGCCATGTGCAGAATGGACTGGCAGCGCATGCTGTGAACAGAAACACACCCCAGCATCAGTGTTCACACTCCCTGCTGCCTGCTCAGCAGTCACCAGCCTTGGGGGACAGAGGCAGGCACAGGTCGGCTGCACTGCAAAGTCAAGAAAACCCAGAATTTCTCCTCCTTCTGCTCATCTTAAAAATTAAGAGCTTGGTGAAAAAATCACATGGGGGAAGAAAGCAAAAGGAGGAAGGGCCATGTCTGGTGTTTTATACAAACAAGTGCCCAGCCTGTTATAGGTGCCACAGGCTGAGTAAGCCCCTGTCAAACACGGGAGCCAAACTGCATTCCTCCGCCTTAGGTGAAAGCCCTTATGCATTCTGAAGTTACTGACAGTTAACTTTAGAGCCTGTGCCTTCCACGTCTAGTCCCTTGTGATAATATCCCAGCTCACTTCAGAGATGGTCCAGCTCATTCTGGTTTTCATATTGAGGGTTCTTTTCCTCATACAACTCTTGATTCCCATTCAACTCATTCCTTCGCCCCTGAAAGTAATGGGTTTTTCACGCTACCAAGTCTAAAAACAGAGCATGAAGGCACAGAAAAACAGTTACGCACCATAACACGGCAAGGATTTTTTCACGTGAAGATGCCGAGGAGTCCGTAAAGGATTTCAGTGTCATGATGAATCTAAGGAAACAAAATAAACGGAATCTTGTCAGCCCTCAGTGCTCTGAAGTCCCACTGTTTATGAAAAATCAGTGCATGCCGTTGTCTCAAACACCAATCCAAAAGGCAGGAAACCTGCCCCGACTTCTCAGTCCTGGCACCGAGTGCTTTGTATGAACTTGAGCACAGGACTCAAAACGCCTTGTCTTCCACGCAGAAGGAAGAGATGTGGCCCCTTATGTGACTCACTCTCCTCTGACACTGATTACACTCTAACCTACAGGCCTGGGGCCCGGAAGAGGCACCCCCACTACTGAAGGTGAACATTAATTCAAGTGTTTCTGGGCAAGACAGACATCGTAGTGGAAATGTTTCTTTTGGCTAAAGCAAACGAGCAAATCTCCTTTTTGAAAACAACAGCAATGTTGTTTGAGAACAACAGCATCTTGGAAACACAGTCCCTCAAGACCACAAAGCAAACAATTTAATTTAAAACGTTTGAAGTCTACCACCAGAAAAACCTGAGAGCTGTTTCAGCTCTAAGGCAAGAAGTCAAATCAGCTCTCAGAAACACTCACATAACCTGGAATGTCAATATGAAGATATCAATACCTGTCTCTCTTCTATCCAATACAGGGTTCCTTAGGTTGTGCTGCCTGCCTATGTCATATTCTCTCCATACATCTACTATGGCTGTGAAACTAAATGGGGAAGGTTCTGAAAAGAGACCCCAATAAAGCGTACCGGTAGAAATACCCGTGGGAGAAATCATTAAGGTCTGCCTTCAACCAAGCTGCAAGACCTTTGGGGCACAAACTGTTCTTCCACACGCTATACTCTTGCTTTGCTTTCTTTAACCAAAATACTACTGAGCTCACACACAAAAGCAACTTCAGACCTGGATAAAGTAAAAGCTCCTTCATGTCCTTGATTGTCACAGCCAGCATCCTCTAGTGTACCTCAGATGCAAGGCTCGAACGCTGAGGAGGACACGATGCCTACTTCTGGTAAGCAATGCTGAAACTTTTCAAAGGATTTGTCTCAGGTGCCTCTGGATGGTCTGTCTCTCTGGTGCTTGTACAGCAACCCCAACTGGGCTCCATGGTGGCAATCCAGAGCTCCCACAGTTGCAAACAGGCAACGCAATTAACCCTTCCCCTCCAAACATGCTGCCTGACCATCACACTTTGAGAACAGCTTACTTGATGAGATCGATGGTGTCGCTGAATATGCTGTAGGCTGATTTTGGTGCTGGTGCATCCGATTCCAAGGCAATCCCACACTCAATGAAGGAAAGGGCGGCATCTAAGTACTGCAAAGCCTTTCCAGTCTTGTCGGTCTATGGGGAAGACAATTCTCATTTTTAGACTCAGACAAAAACTACTTCTCTCAAGTGTACCTGCATTTCTTTTTTCTCCCTAGTCAGGCAGGTTTTGAAAAAAGAAAAAGATGCAGGTTAGGCCTCTGGGTTGATAATTAAAGGGTTCTCAGCAGAACTCCTAATGCAGTCCCAGCCCTCAGCTTGGTGTGCTCTGGCTACGTGTATCTCTTCCTTTTGCTCATAGTTTTCCTCCAGTAACTTACTATCTTCACAGTTTTTGGATATTTTTGTCTGGTCTTGGAGGTCTGTCTCATGAGAGGCAGATGAGGCTTTCCCACTGCAGTATTTCCTCACTTCGTTTTCACAAGTAAATGGCAAGCAGCAAACGGACATTATCTGACAGAGCTATAATTAGCAAAAAAATGTTCGTTCATGCACGCTGTTAAACTGCACACAGTGGAGAAAGGCAGTTCCGTTTCTGCAAAGGGCACTTCCAAGTCTTGTTTACCCGCAACACAATCACTGTCAGGATCGTGACGCTTCAGGGTAAAGTGCCTTAAAACTAACTGTCCCCTGTATCCTCCAAGGACTTTGGGATAGCTCTGCAAAGCACACAGGCCTGCTAACCTCAGACAACGTCAGATCTGAATCCGATTCTCGAGGCATATTCTCTAGAAGTCCTTATAACAAAGGCAGATGTCTGAACATTTGTCAAATAGACACAGCCTCCCCACATAGGACTTGAACATACTCCACGTATGAAATCCTGTGTATGTCACGTTAGCCAGCAAATCTTACTCACGCGCACACAGGTATCAGGGCTGAATGCAAGAGCTGGTTACCATTTCTAGCACAGGGCCAAGACTTACCATTGCATCAGCTTTGTGCTTCAGCCTCTTGGCCTCTTCGATGTAGTGTTCCATTGGATGCTGTCTGAATTGGGGATAGAGAGAGGAAAAAGATAAAGCAGAGAAAAAAGGTAGGATAATTATCCATTTTACCTCCTACAGTAGGGCTTGGTCTCAATCAAGACACGCGTTTCTGTGCACTGGGATCATCTATTCACTGTGCAAATGGCACACAGCCACCTGTGTGCTAACAAAACGAGCAGAGTCATGCCCTCTCATGTGACAAGCACCTTGTCACAGAGGACCCTGCCACTTGTCAAGAATCAGACACATCAAAACCCGCCCCTTGGAGGCAGGCACAAGAAACCTCCTCTCAGAGTTAAAAAGTACTGAATTTCCAGAGTAGCTTCCCTCAAACCAAGAACCGTTCCAATGAGACCTCTGCAGTCTGGTGGGTGGGGTAAGTCCCACCCAAAAGAAGGCAGTACAAGGACGTCTCAGACAACTCTTCCTCTCTCTTTCCTCCCCAAAGAAAGGCTCATTAAGAAGCAGAAGCCAGGGTGGCTGCAGGGCCAGTCTTGCCTGGAGTCTTCAGAAAGTACTTGAGGGCTGTAAGACAGAAAACTTACTTTTCAAAGTTGAGTTGAGGTCTGCTTGACTTGGAGGTACCATTTGGCACAGAAGGCACTGGGAAAGGATTTGTGACATCCCCTACACATCCCTGAAAAACCACAGAGCAGAGACAAAGCTGGTTAGAGAGACACGTCTAAACCAGTTCCAAAGCCTGGCTCTCCTAAATTTCAAGACAAAACCTTTATTTGTCCCAGGCACAGATCATTCTCCAGGTTCTCCAGCTCTTCCTACCTTCTTCCCCAGCACCCCCTCCAATAATGGAAACGCAAACTTGGCTTCTTACCTGACTGCTAGTAAGGCTCAGTACCATTCACACTTTTCCCAAGCATGGAGAAATTAAGGAGCACAATGGCTAAGCCAACGGCAAGCAGCCCTTTTTTCATGGCCACTAGCCCAGGCAGGGCTGAACCACACAGCAATTGCTGATTCTCTGTCACTAACTACGTTATCAGGGAAAAGCAAGCAGTCAGATCCAGCTAATACAGCAGGCAGAGTCTGGCTTAACACACACGCCAACATCCTAGATCACACATGCCCAGCCACCAGCATATGGCAATAACATTGAAATTTATGGCCCCAAAATGCAAAGATCCAGCTGCAAGGATCACTAACAGTTTTGTAAGCAAGCTAGAAAACCCTTTACCCAGGTTGCAGTCAAAAACACAGGTTGCTTGTTTGTTATTTTCAAGCAATCCACTGTTTGTTTTTGTAAACACGCTCATTTTTACACCAGTATATGGTTGCAGTTGCCTACAGTCAGAAACAGTTACTTCCACAGACATGATTCTATTGCCTTTGGTTTTTACCTGGTCACCCCTTCTCACTATGTTGCACAGGTGAAATGAAAACAGAGGATGGAAAGTCAGCAGAGAAGGTACAAGGCAGGCTTTCGGGCTAGCAACATACAGCCACACACTTTTCCATTAAAGGGGCAAAAATGCTTCAAAGAGCCTTCCCTGGTGGCTGGTTTACCTTCCTTCCTTTTTAATATCCTCAGAGGATGTTTCTAAAGAGAATCACACAGCACCCACGGGTTGCAGGAAACATCCTGCCAGTTACAACAGATACCTACTTTGATGCCCTTCGACAGTTCAGCGTGATTGCTCTCCACTTTCCTGCGCTTGGGGAGCAAAGGACCCTTGTGGTTGCTCTTGTTCCAGGCAGTGTTATCCATGATAGGCAGCTCACCAGTCTCACTTCTGGGTCTCTTTTGGGCCATCTTGGCGGACTTTGGTGCAGGATGTGCAGGAGACATGGGTGGCAGAGGCAGGGGTAGCAGGAGATCTTTCTTCTGCGTTTCAGATGAAGCTTTTGGTGCTCTGGAGATGGGAAGCAAATTCAGCAACGGGACTGAATCTGGTTTATATATAATGCGGGGATTTTTTAAAAAATTAGTTACTTCATCTACCAGTTCTGTTTAAATTTCTCTGGAAGTGGGAGACGACTTGTTAACACACAGAACCCAACAAAAGCAAAATGAAACTGCAGGGACTTCATTGTGCATTAGATACCACATCTTCAGATGCCAACAACAGACAAGAAGGTTGCTTTTCAAGTACGAATAAGCCTCAGGCCTCGTCCTTGGAGTAAAGACTTGCAACCAGAATATACCAGGATGTTGCAAAAAGAAGCACCCCTCTGTCACAGCCCCTTTTCACTGAAAGAGGGAGAGAGGAAATTGCAGCAACTACAGTCCCAGGGAAAAACCACCCAACAAGGCAAAGGAACTGCAGCGCTGCCTCTCTCTCCCTAGTATGGTAGAAGATACCTTCTACGGTCAGAGATACTCACCCTGACACTTGATCCTCTGTGTGATTTGACACAACTACACTGAGTTGTTCCTTAAAGACTTGCCAGCTCAACTAGATCACACTTGTAACGTTGAGGGCATTCGAGTGAGAGAGACTTAAAATGGAGAGGCTTTATAATGGCAGAGGCTATCGCATTTAATAATACAGTGGCATATCAGATTTCTGATCATCTGCAGTTAGGATTACAAGGGAACTCTGGCTCCTCTAAGCAGCACCAAAAAACTCCAAACCTTGTCTCACTACTGCTCATTTGCACCGTTTTTATTCAGCTTCTCCAAGTTTCCAAGAAAACACTGAGCAGTGAATCCCAACTCATGGACTGCAACATCAGAAGAGAAGGAAATTAAGTTCAAGCCACTGTGAAGAGTGAAGCGTGACGTTGCACGTCTTGCTTCACTCAGCTGTCCACGGGACAGTCCTCTCCCCTCTTCCACAACCCCCTTTTCCCACGGTGCACTCAGTCCCTACTCACTGCACACATGCTCCCCAGCTTCACTCCCTTGGGATGGCTTCTGAGAGGGCTATTTCACACAGAGCACGGCCGCATCCCCTCGCCTCATCCAGAGCCCGCTCCCTCCAAAAACGCATCCTACCCTTCCCCCTCCGAAAACCAGAACATGGCTAAAAGGGTGCTCATTTTCACAGAGAAAAAGCGAGAAACGTACCCCAGAAATAAAGCCCTTCCATTCCTACCCCAGCTGAAATACCCCTTCACCCAACTAGATGCTAGCCCCACCTCCGTGTTCTCAGCTGGGAGAAGACAGGACCCACCCAGCACAGACCCCCTGTGCACCAGCAGCCAGCCACTAAGTGCTATGCAAAGCCTGTAACCGGGGACAGCAAAAGCAGCTGACGGAGCAGACGGTATCACCATTCACACAGGGCTTTTTTCCTTCATCAGGACCTGTCCAGTTAAGGGCAGGAGATACAATTCTTCACATTAACTTTTTTAAGAAAGACTCACGTTTATGCATTTTTCTGCCATCCCACCATTGTATACTCACTTCGATTTATCGGAGTCTTTGTTAGCTGAAGACTGCAAAGATTTTGTTTCTTTTCCTGATTTCATTTTCTTCCTATCAATCTCCTTCTCCATTTCCCTCTAGAACAGGAAGAAAGGCAGGAGAGAGAAAATCACTCAGGTTTTGAAAGTTGTTGTAAAGTACAGAGCAAAACAGCGAAGTTTGATTGATTCTGCTTAAAAAAAGATAAGCTATTGGAACTGACAAAGTGGGAACCCAGAGCAGAGCAGATAGAGATTTCAGGGTCAGTGACAAGTATCCTAAAGTGACGTTTTATCTACCTTTGTTTCGATAGATTAATTATTTTGTAGTGTCAGGGAATGAACTGCTAAACTCTTGCTGCCAATAGTGACCATAATGAAGGCACTTCCACTGCTGAAAATCAGCATCTCATCTGTTCTGGGTTTTTCTCCTACTCAGCAGGAATTGTACAGAAACATATTCAGATTCCTATTGGCAAAGTCATGAACCTCAACCAGTTGTGTTTTGTGATACGCCTTATCACAGAGAAGGAAAAAAAGTGCATCCCCAGGAGAGTTAGATGACTCAGACTCCCCAGATGTGTGTGTGGGGGTGTTTGGTTTTATTAACAAGGATCTGATAGAGGTGAAATTTTAAACAGTCAGTTAAATTCGCTGCCATTGTCTTCCAGAAGAACAGGAACCATTAAGGCAGAGAGGTAAAAAATAACACATTTTAAAGGCACTCCACAGATCTTAACAAAACAAAGGGTGCAAATCACCAGCTCGCCAGAATGAAAAACTTCAGAATGATTTGCTACAAACCAAGCAAATGTAAAAGAAATGACGCTTTTCAGCCACTGTCACCCGTAGTGGGCCTGGTCGCAGCCAAAAGCATTCCCGGACTTTCTGGCTCTCTCCCAAGGAGATATCGAGGTTTACATCCCTGTGATGGAGCTCAGCGGGTTGTGCTCGTCACAGACCACCTCTGGCAGTGTGCTCAGGCCAAGGCTCCAGCACCTACATCATGTCCTTCAGCTGTTTCTCATGTGTAGCTCCACACTGCCACCGAAGATGTCTGACAGCTGTACCCGGCCTAACGGCTGCCATGAAGCCTGCGCCTCCCCGGACACTGATGCGTCTGACAGAATACAGACGTCAAGGCTCTGAGGTGGGTTTTCCTGCAATCAGTCGCTCAGACTGCAAGGGAAGACCTGTCTAAGTTCAAAGAGCTCCTCTCTTGGCTCTTTGAGACAACAGCAGAAGCGACAGATTTACTGCCCTTTCTCCCGCTGCCCTGCAAGAGGGGCACTGCTGGGGTCTCTCCAGTTTCTTCACCGTTTTCCTGCTCTTCTCAATTCTCCCCCACAACTACAGGAAGCTCAGAAAACGACAAGACTAGAAGAAACCCGCGCGAGAGCCAAGCTCATCCCCCCACCCATGCTAAGCCACCTGCTCCGTGAGGAGAACCACAGAGGTGTCCAGGCACTGAGATGTCCACAGCGAACACCCATGCCCCATGAGGCCTGCAGCCACCTCTCTGTGCAGCTGAACCAGCTGGCTGAAGGATAGTCACAGTCCCCTCTGGGAGTCAGCTTTCCAAAACCACTTGTGAGCTACTGCCACCTCAGTGAAATCAAGGGCTGGCTAGCACCACAGCAGCTCCAGGGAAAGCTGAAGAAGTTTTCTACCCATTTATCCAAGCGCTGAGATCCAAAGCGGGGTTTAGTGATGGTTGGTACTGTTAGTGAGAGCTTGCTTCAGTCAAAAGTCTGCATGTAGGAAACAGCAAAAGGCATGGGGCTGCTGCCATCACCCCTAGTAACGACCCAGCTCACACCTGCAGAATTCATTCCTCTCTGCGTCAGCAAGCATTCCCAACTGTTTCCCAGAAATAAATAACTCCACGTAGGAAAAGACTACACTACTCAGACTGAGGTTGCATGGCTAAAGGCAGCAGAGGGAGCATACGTGGACAAAATGGAAAACCGCAGACCGGGGTGGCCTGGGTTGGTTCTCCCTCTGGGCACCCCCACAGACTGCAGGCAAGATGCTCTCCCACAGCAGACGTTCAATGGATTGCGCAGACGACTGCGCAGTCTGGGAGATGCTTCAGATACCCCACTGCTTTTAAAGGGGTTGCAGGTGGAGGGGGCATCACAGCCCTACAAAGCTCTGCTGGGGTTGAAAGCCAGAGAAACCCAAAAATGATGCCAGGGGGCTGGCCAGCCTGCTGCCGAAAGCTCCTCTGACTTCGGAGGGCTGGGGCTTTGTTGCCTGCAAAAAGTAGTGTTTCAAGAAAATGCAGCAAAGTACGTTTTAAAACACCAAAACATCTGTCAGACAGATTACAAGGCTTTTCATTTGCTCAGCAGGGGATCTGTTACCAACAAGAAACACCTGTGGATGGTTTGGATACACATTCCCTCTATAAGTTTGATAGCACCTTCACAGGAGGAGTGTAATGGCTCCACTGCCAAACTATGAAACAGAAATGAATTCTCCACGTGGGTTTTTCAAACACCACCTCGGTCCTCGTACAAACCAAACCCACCTCCACCTCTACCTCTCACCTTCCTTTTTCGAAGGGACTTGTCAGGAGCATCCGTGGTTTTCCCCTCCAAGTCCTGCTTCCTTGCACCAGGGGACTCCTTGGCCTCTGCTCTCTTCTGATGGCTGCCTTTTCCAGGGGGCTGCGGGACTCTTGACAGGAGAGGGAGGTCTATTTTCACCATGAGGGACTGAGGCACAGGGGGGTCCGTCACTGGCAAGAACAACGTCTTCTCCCTCATAGGCAAGGGTTTCTCCTTGTGAAAGTCCTCTCTGGCCACAACAGCAGGCCTGTGGCCGCTAGTCCTGGTGGGGGTTGTGCCCTGGCCTTGAGGAAGGGGACTGAGAGCGAGATGCTCCTGGGCACTGCCAAGCAAAACCTCTCTCCTGAGCTTGGGGTCCAACAAGGGTTTGGCATGGGCCTGGTGGGAGCTCTTGTGCTTTCTGTTCTCAGGGNGGGTCGCCTCTGTCGCTGGAGTTTGGCTTCACTTTCCTTTTGACTTTTGGCTTGTCTCGGGAAGACTGGTCTCTGACCTCCAAAGGACCAGGGTCACTCTCCACCTTCAGGCCTCCCTTGGGCCCCTCGTGCCCTGGGGCCTTGCTGGGTCTTTTGATACCCACAGTCTGCCTGGGGGAGGGCTCCTCGGCACGCACAGGAGACTGCTGGCTTGGGAGTTTGGTTGGGAGATAAGTGTCCTGAGGAGACCTGGCTGCTTGGCCAGTGCTCTTATGATGAGGCTCCCTCGACTCAGCATGCTGGTGGAAGGAATTGCTGCTGATGCCCTGATCCTTGTCCTCCTCACATCCATCCGTGTGGGCGATTTCGCCAAGACTTTCTGTTGGCACTGCTGGTGGGTTCACCTTGGTTAGCCAGTTGTCAAGCTGCCACTTATTAGAAGTTGGTGGGTCAGGCTGCAGACAAAAAGAGAAAGGAAGGATGCAAGACTGATGCCTTTGTGGGCTATTTCCATCCTAGCACAGCTTACCAGAACCCAGTAAAATTTCCCCTTACTGTTAAAAGAAAGAGCTTGAAAGTGACAGATCACGAGACAGTGGCCATGCTCTAGTGGGTGCACATCAACACTAACTTCAGAAACACACACCTTGTTTTGGCACAGGATCAGTCAAATATGTTGCACAGCACTCCTGGATCTCTGCTAGCCCTACCTTTCACTCAGCAAGAGACCAGTCTACCTGAAAGCTTCATCTTGGTTTGCCCCTAACCAACACTGTGACACAACCAGACAATATATAAAAAAAGCAGCAACTGTACAAACGGATTAGGTGCTGTCCTTGCAATGCTTTTGGAAAGTTATTTGCACACAGCACTGCCTTAAAAAACGGACCAGGAGCATTGCCAGCTATCACATCTCATTGAAGTCTGACAAGTAACCCTAAAAAAGGAAACAGAAGTGCAAATCAGGGGCATGTTCAGAAAATAGCATGTATGTGTCAGCATAACTCACTAAAAAAACATGGCCAGAAGACCAAAACTTTGGGCTATAATGTAGGTAACTACCAGACAGTGGCACACTCTGATCCTTTTCTAGCACCTTCTGCCATTGGTTATCTTCTTTGTGACCCACACCATCACATGGGTTTTCATCAAGTTTTCCAAACACAAAAGAGAGTAAGAGGAATTATTGCCTCTAGGTCTTAAAGCCTGTGTTCTACATGTCAAAAACTGGCTGTAAACAAATGGGCCACGTGCACTAACTTGCTCCTAGAGCACCACAGACAAACAGTCTGCTGAATAAAAAAGGATAAAATGGTCAATGGCAAATAGCTAGGACTTCTCTAGAGTGAGAAGGATCTTACAGTCTAGTATTTTCAGAACAAAGCAGGCAGGATTTGGTAAAAGAGAAGTATAACATCTGTTTCCTTTCAAAGACACCCACAGTACAGAAGGCAAAGTCTGTTAACTGAACTGCTGGAGGGTAAAGCATATAAGATGTGAGATGAAAAGATATGACTTCTCAAAGGTAGTTTTCTGCACATAAAATTCTACCTGTTCATGTGCTTCTAAGGTAAAAGAAAGCTAGGGCTGGGGGAGAGGGGGAGAACTAAATTACAAGGTCTCTGGGCTTTGTGAGAGTACCTCAAAACTGTCAGCTAATTGGTTTACATCAGCTGTGCTCTGTAGGATATAACCACACACTTCCCACTGGCCTGAGAGTGTTTTGCAAGCTGGAAGAACTGTCTGAAACCATGGGACATGAGAACTACCGGAGCTTAATTTTAAAAAATGCATGGTCTCAATTATGAAACTTTAAGGCACCAACTTCCGTTTGTCTGTTTTCCCCAAATAACAGCCTCAGAAATGCCAGTGCAGCACTGTGCGAGCCAAATGCAACAGAAGCAAGTCTAAGCACATTCCAGCCCTTCCTGCTGGCTTGATCACTTCAACTGTGCTCTGGGAGAAGCTGAATCTGTCACTAAGGCACAGGAACTGCAGGAAGGCAGCAGCTCCTCTTAACGTATGAGGAAACTGGTCTCACCCTGAAGCAGCCCCCAGCCTCGGCACCCAGCAAAGCTGCAGGGGCAGAGGTGGGCCCCAAACACCCCACACAAGCTGTGCTTCTCATCTGCGCCTTGCTTGTGTCTCCCCAGTGAAGACACTAATCCCTCCAGGAGTGCTAACAATGATGCCAAAGGAGAAGGGGGAACACTTCAAGGTGAGGCATGGAGAAGTCTAAGGATGCTCTGACTCCGGGTTATTTCACTGACAAACTCTAGAAGGGAAGCAAAGGGCAGGAAAAGTCTGATGTCAGGAGAACATCTGAACGATGACGGTATTTCAGGTCTCCTGTCCTGACTGCACTCAGACAGCAGAGAGTCTGAGGCAAGAGGCTGTACTAAGCAGCCTGTACATTTTATTTTACTATTCACCTCAGGCGCTGATGCTCTTGGAGGGTCGTTTGCTTCACTGTCACTCGAGTTGCTCTCTGTCCCCGAGTCTGAAGAGCTGTCTGAGTCACTGGTGCTCCCTGACTCCGGGCTGCTGGAATGCGCTGATGCCACACTCTTGGGCTGGGACTGTAGGGCACTGCAAGGTGACCATGAGATAAAATGAGAAAGCACCATGGGTGAAGGTTATTTATTGTATGGACATGGCAGGATTCACAAATAGAACTGAAACCCCATGTTTTGGCACTGAGAGGAGTGGGGAGAAGGCCAAGGGAATACATTGCCATACGCAAAAGAGAAAGCACGGAAATAAAAGGCCTCTAGAAATAATAAAACCTTCAACTCAACCCAGTGGGACAAATACGTAAGCAGGGCATCGCTGCTACTACAGGAAGCTGCCTTTAGCCAAGCAAAATTTAAAAAGCAACCGAAACTGACAAGTGCTCTTCTGAAAGCCCCAACCCTCAACAGAACCACTGCCAATAAACAGAAACACACATTCCAGGATGGATTCTCTTTTTTGTATTCTCCCCCGTACATTTTCCCTTCACCTGTGTTACTTGGTCAAGGTGCTGTAACCGTTTCCTTAACGGTCACCTCAAGCAGCAGCTTTTTTTGCAACACCCTCCCCTACTCAGAAGAGTTTTCCTCCAGCACTGACAACAGGAGTGGATAGAACTGAGGCAGAGCCATGACTTTTAGGCACAGCTGCTTTTTGCTTTATAATGGGCTCATGAAATCAAAATGTTGATTTTTTTTTTTCCCCACTTTGAAAACTGCTTCCCACATCAGTATCAACACATCTTGTACGATTTGGAGGCAAGCTCCGTGCTGATCCAGACCGATGTCGTGAGAACACTCTATTTCAAGAGCTTGCAGAGACACAGATCGTGCCAAGAACTGGCACGACCTTCTGCCAGTCTGACTTTGTAGGCCGTTACCCTCTGCTTGAAGAACAGAGATATCAAGCCAAAAATGTGTGCCCCTGCTCCCAGAGGAAAAATTCCAGTATTCTCCACCTTTCTTCTGCTAACGCTGGCACACGGCTGTTCAGTCTACCTTGGACATTGCTGCTGACTATCAACACATGGCAGGAACTGCTTACAGTCGCTGCCTTATCAGGAGAAGCTGAAACGGCCTCCAAGGGTCTACCTAACCCTCTTCTCTTCTTCACCCACTTGACCATTCTGGGCTTCCTTCTGAACTAAAACTGGACTCACGCCTCACCCATCGCTGCTGCAACTGAAAATCCCACCCCATCACCTCCACTGGGATCTAAGTACACACCGGTGGAGCGGAAGAGGAGAAAAGCAGGGACGGCTGGGGAAATAAAATTGTGGTTCATAGGCAAAATCCAGCATGACTGGATGACTCATTTCTAATTGGAGCTTTCCCTAAAACCCCACACAAGCCAATTTACAACAGCAGGTTCAGGCCTCTACACACCAAAGCCTGCTTCTGCAAGAGAGACCGGCATTACCCATCTCCCCCACGCACAAAAAGGAGGTTTGTTTTCCTCCTTCTTTGGTCTAGCTAGCGGTTTGGGAACAAACCTGTACCTTGGAGGAGCAAGTGAAGCTGGTGCCTTTTCAACAACCTGTTTTGTTCAAAAAAACAAAGAGAGGGGGAGGAAAGGTTAGCTTAAGGAACTCAGGACAACGCGTGATGATTTAAAGGAATGTCTGTGTGCCTAGTGTGTAAAACATCTAAAACTGACTTGGTCGTCACCACTCTCTTCACTATCACTGAGCTGCAGGTCGTCCTGGAGCATTCTGAAAGACAACCAGAAGATAAATATCAGCCAAGGCAGACACATTTTCAAGCAGCAGACACTGACAAAGACACTGCTGGTTTGCGCTTGCCCAAACAAATCAACCTCCCATATCCTTTTTGAACATCTGGCACACTCAGTCTGCTAAACCCTGGCATTACCTGACAGAATGATAAAATGATCATACAGTACCTAAGCATTTTACTGTGCTTTCCAACTGATCTGAGGACACTTTGCAATGGAGGTCACTATCACTGGCTGCCGCCTACAGACAACAGAGACGAAGCTCTGTGAGTGGAATGCTCCTCAACAACGGTTACCTAGCACACTCACACAGCCAAAAAAGGTTACCTAGGACACTAACACAACAAGGCGGTGTGGAAGAAGTCTGATTCTTGCACAGCAAGAAACTAGCACACTGTTAGCCTGCACTGGCTCCCCAGGGGACAGAAAGCATCAGCTTTGCACCGCAAGCTGTGCATGTTCACGGCACTCTCAGGGCCTGCAAATACTTCTTCTGTCACAGGGGCTCTCTTTTTGCTGCTGAAGTTTCTTATCACACATACAGAAGTAAATGCCAAGGTCAAGCCTATCTCCTATTTTTTCTCTACACAATGAGCTTTATCCTCCTGCACATCCCAGCAGTACCCGTAACATCGAGCAGTTCAGGCACTCAAAGCAGTATTACTATTGCTAGAGTAGAGAGCAGGCTGCCTTCAAATGTTCCCAAAAGCCTAGCGTACTCCTCTGCCCGCCGGTGGGAACTTCTGCTTGCCATTTCAACGCATTACCGAGGTCCTCAAAAGGCTGGAAGGGAAAGACTTGTGGGGAAGGACACAAAGTTCTCCCAGATTGGTATACCCAATGGAATCCCTCTTTGGAAAACATTCAGGCATCCCAAAAAGGATATGGAAAGGAGACAGGCAAAACTCTTGCTATTCAAAAGCAGAGCAAATCAAACCCTGAAACTAGCTGGAGACAGACTCCTCAGCCTAGGGAATTACACCAGGGTCATTCCAAAAAGGGGATAAAAAGCTTAGGAACCGACACAGGGATTTTAATCAATCAGGTCAAAACTCTCTTTATTTCAACCTCATTTCAAACGAAAGGCTCTCTGTCAGAAATTCTTCTCATGCCCAAATAAGAAAAATAAGCCTCCAACCCCTCACGACAACACCTTTTATAGCATGAAAACAAATATGAAAGATCCCTAGTGAACCACATCACCCTGGAAAAGTGGGGAGAGACTTGGTGTTTCTGATGCTTGTTCGGAGAAGGAAAACCACACAAACCTTCACACTCTTTCAAGCCTTCATTGCTAATGATGAACAAAGCCAAAAAGATTTACGGCTCAGTGGGTCACCTCTAATGATCCTGAGCAATTTGCGTGAATGAATCCGTGACAACAGAGGAGTAAAAAACCGTGAGTAAAAAAGTGATTCCCTTATTTGAATACTATCTCCACTACCTAGACAAATTGTTTTACACTCACACCAAAGCAGGACACGCATGAAACTGAAATACTTTCATTGAAACTGAAATACTTTCACCGTTTACAAGCTGAAGCTGGCCACGGTCTCACAACAAAAACCAATTCCACAAACCAGGAGTGACAAATCTGCTCTTTCCTGGAGCAGGACAGCATGAAGGAACCCCAAAGGTCTCCTTTGTCTGCCAGTACAGAGCCAACCCCTCCTGCACAGGTCCCTGCAGTCCCCGAGCACCTCTCTCTGATGCAGAAGAGGCTCTCGGTGCCACAGGGGCTCACTCTGATCACACTCGGGAAGACCTACGTGCTTGCTTTGTTCAGGCAGTTTGACTTTGCCATTCCCCTGTGACTACACTCCTCCACCTCCCAGCCTCCACTGCTTCATTTCCTCACACACCTTCTCGGTGGAAGTCACCTCTTGCCTCTTCTTTTAGAGTAAACATTGAAGGGAAGTGCCATGAGACACCACCTTGGAAAACGAGGCCCCTGCCTTTCCCTACAGAAGGCAAACGGCACGCAGGCGGCAGCAATCCTGCAGGTGCCAGCTTTGCCCATGGGCTAGAGCAGAAGCTCACTGCCTGTCTGCTGAGACACAGAAAGGAAAAAAGAAGAATAGCAACAATACAGCCACTCCCCACACTGCTGAGCAGTTTGCCCAAACGTCTAGTGGCATTTCAATGAATTCTTTTTGGTTTTTTTTTTTTCCAACCTCTTAGGGGAAGTAATCCTTCAAAGGTGATCATGAACAAACATCCAGAGATGCTAGTAAGTTCTGAAAGGGTTTTCTTTTTTCAGTTGTGTTTTGCTATAAGAATTGTGGACTACAGATGCGTTTCCTTTAGAGGTAAGAGCATAATGCAAGGAAACTCTACCTAGATCTTCTTTAAGATCTGATTTAGCTGTTTGCAATAGAAAGGACTGCCTTTTTCACTTGAGCTGCTGGTAAATAAAATGAATCAGCATAAAAGAACATTGCAAGTACTTAAGTTCAATTGAGGATCAAGGAAGGAGGAACATTAAAGCGAGTCCTACTTCTGCAAGGACAGACAAAACCAGTTTCCCCAAAACAAAGTTTCAACAAATTGTTAAATAGCCTAGTTAAAGAGAATAAGTCTGCTTTAAAAAAAAATGAATGCTTTAATTAGCTCAGGAGTTAATAGATGCCAAGTTTTCATTTGCAGGACCTGTTCATTTGCAGCTTATACACACACACCATCAATCTCTCTGTAAAGCCATTTTAAAAGAGCTCTTTTAGTGAGAAGCAGCACTAAAATTAGTATCACTCGCCAAACAGCCCCCCTGTAAGCCCAGGCTGGTCCCTCTCTGCCACCAGATTGAAGAGGCATCACCAAGAACAAGCTTGGCATCTCCCCTTTTGAAAGAATGGCTCCTTCCATCCCAAGGCAGCCAGGTGCTGGCTTTGGGGCTGTAGTCAAGAATGAAAGCCATCTGGGAAACCCTTGCATGGTCTGTAAAGCTGAATGCTGCATTTGGGCACACGGACACACCGGGATTTCAACTTCTAATCAAACAGCGCAAACGCTGCTTGTTTTCAGCCGGCTCCACTTGGTAACGCCAGCTACCTCTGGACAGCTGAGCTGTCAGACAGTCACCGATGCTTTGAGCAGCAAAGAAAACAAGCCCTGTTGTGCAAATGAAAACAAAAACAAAGCAAAAAAGAAGGGATGCGGGAGTCCAAGGGAAAGATGGAGAGGAAAAGTCCTTGAGCAAATCTCGCCTGACTCCGGTTTGGACATAAACCTCAGCCCCCCTGTTCCTCCTGCTTCAGCTGCCTTTGTGGAGTGAGGGTACGCCTGTCCCCGGTAGATGAGTGCTGGCTCCGAAGTGCCCACGAGGACACCGAGCAGAGAGGGGCTGTTGGCTAAGCACAGAGCTGCCTACTGCGCCACATCTACAACTCTGGGCCTTTGGGCTAAGAAAGCAGTATTTCCAGATTCTTGTCTACAGTAAAAGTCTCTTCTGTCTCTGCCACCCGGAAAAGTGACTCAAGTGCTCGAGGGATTTTTACAAGCAGCTGAGAAGAGCTGAAATGAAGATGATGGTGGTAGGGTAGCTGAGGAGGAAGGCAGAGCCTGAAGCAGTTGAAACTAGCATTTTCAATAGTGAAATGAAAATTCCCAGAAATTGTTCAGGAGGAACAAGCTGGGGTGGAAGAAGGAGGAAGGAAATAAAGAATGGATTAAGGGAGGAGTTGACTGCTCAGCAAGACACTATCCCACATTCCCAGCCAGAGAGGGCTCCTCTGCATGATGCTGGAACAGTATGAAAAGGGTTATTTGGCAGATCTTACAGAGCTCAAGTGCAAAATTCTACAATCTCAACCAAGAGGGAGAGATGCTCTTCCTCTTAATTGTGACAAGGAGAACAAGCTGAGAAAGCTTTGTAGTCTGTATTTTGCAGCCTCCCCTGGAACATGAGTAATCATGGAGTAAGATATGTAAAGATCTCAAAGAAGATCTTTATATATCCCATGAACGGATAGGCATTCAGTGGTTCAGCATTTGCCTCGCACACGGTCCCCTCAGCCTTCCAGACACGGAACGATTTCTATTTGTGACTCAGGGCTATCAATGCTGCCATCTGGTGAGGTTAATCCTGAAAGACTAACATCAGCACCCACAAAACTACTTTCAAGCAATTTCTGTAGTTAACCTAATTAACGGATAATCACTTTCACCTACTAGGACAGTACCAAGTTATTTTACCCACCAACTTAAACTTTTCGAGTGGAGAAAATAATTTATCGGTTGGCACTGCTTCCTAGCCTCGCAAAACTTTTGTAGTGATTGTGCATAAACATCTTACACTGAGACTCCAATTCTAAGATGCTTTCTTCTAAGAGGAAACATGACATGATAGGGAAAAGAATAACTATATGGAGAAAAGTAGAAATGTAGAAATATAAAAATATAGAAATACTATTAAAAAAAACTACCAAAATCTCATCTTCACCCCACTTTGCAACAAGTTAACATTATTAGAATATAAATTGAGGTTTTTAGAAAACCACAGTAGAGTTTTTGTTTGTTTCTTTGCTTTTCAAAATAACAATTAAAAGTACAACAACACTTTTTAGAAAACTGGTCCTTGGACAATTGCAGGAACTTCTATCATGTGACTGCTTTAAAATTTCACCCCTAATTTTCACAGTTTTGATAGCTGTAGCTTTACTAGCCCTCACAGGCTTCAAACCAATACGCAGAATAGGTCGGATTCATGGTGTATCCCTTACAATTTGTGTCAGCTGAATACATCATTAGTAGTTTGAGTAGCGCTAAGTGTGACAAGATGTTAAGTAGCCACAGATCAAAAAGAGGAAAAAAAAAAAAAAATCTGGTACATGAAGAGTTGGGTTTTTTCCTTATGTTTTGGTGTGTTTTGTTTTTAACACAATTGTTATAAGAATGAAACAGGAATGTTTCTGAAAATTCCCTGCATCAAAATTTCCTGAGAAAAATCGGACTGATAGAGCCTTAATCTTTGGAGTCATCAAGTAAAGCATACTGTAATTCATTCCAGGTTCTTTTAAGCAACTGCACAGTAGAGATGGGAAATCAGTCTGGTTACTTACGATGTTCTTGGTTGAGAAAAAGGCAACGTTTTTGAAGGTGCATCATACTGTTCTGTAAATCAAAAATTAATCAGTTGGTTTCATTTGCCTCACTTGTAGCGTATTTTTCCCTAAGGTCTCTGAGCATCAGATCAGAAAGTCACTTTCTTCCAGGACGTAATTGTTCACCAAACAAAATGGGGCTTCCTAACGAAACACTGTTCTCTACTGAACTGCTGCTCAAACTTCTAGGTAATGAGTGTATACAATCTCTTAAGCATTTTATAGATTCAACAAAGCACAGGAAATCGTGCTCCTTAATCAACGTAAACATTTGATGCTCTCTTCAATGTATAACACACAACACACAAACCTATCTGTCAATACACACCTAACAGTGTGTTTTCTTTGCATTTCCACTTACTGTGATTCTGGGCTACAGATCCAACATGCTGCGATCCCTAGAAAGAAAGGACAAAGTGCAAACTGAGAATAAAATGAATCAGCTCTCTCTTAACAGCAGCATTTCGTTGTGGGTTTTTTTTTCATGTGTTACTTACTGTAATGAATACTTTGGCTAACTTGTCAAAGTACGACTTTGAAGCGTCCATAGTCTAAGCAGGCCTGATGTAGCTTAATATGGACAGAAATGACACAGGCTACTGCCACCAAAAAGGTGTTAGTAGCACATTAATAGTATGTGCCTTTTTGAGGAAATACTAAAAAAAGCTTAGAAGAGCTGTCAAGCACTTCTGTTGAACACAGCCAGCAAATATTTTTGTTGGCAGTAGAGATAAAATGGGTTTGTGCTGCAACGGAGATGAAAGGCTGAAAATGTTTCTGAAAAGCAGTCACATTTGAAGTCCACCATTATAACAAATATTTAAGTCATTGAAACATTATTCATTCATCTCCCTCTCTGTCTCAAACATCTTAGAACTCTAAACATACAAAGCTTGCTTAAAAAATAAAAGAGGAAAGATAATTATGCTACAATATAGATCACTGAAGAATAAGTAAGGAAAAATAAGAAGCACAATCTGATCTAGCTCTCAGTAAGATGTATTGCAGCTCTTATACACCTCAAGACCCATTGTGCTTTAATTTTCTGACTGCTTCTAAAGATAATATTTCCTAACAGCCTTTATCTGTGAAATGGGGACAAAATCAGATTAAAACACATGCAAGACCCGGAAAGGTCTATTCCAATTTATCAAAAGCCCTGGCAAAAAGAGAGTGTTTTACCTTTGTCGGGAAAGGAAATTTGGAAGGCTCTGCTGTACTAGGCGTATGAATAGCTGTCAGGGGAGGTGGCCATGAGTGGGTCATTTCCTGGAAAGAGATTTAGAGAAGCAGCTTACAGTATTTTTTTCCGATATAGACAGGTGAGGTTTTATGCTTAAGAGATTCATAGGGATCTGCCAATGAAGTCCTTGTCGACCCAGTGTGAACTCGAGAGACAGTTCCTTATGGAGAAGCCCTCCTTTGGGCACAGCCGCCAGGCCAGGGTGAGGACTTGCTCTTTTTCTGCAAGCATACTTGCATTGCCCGAGTAACAGCAATCTCAGTGTAAGCTTGTAGAGAGTTAAGTACTTACTGTGTCTGCAAGATTAGGCCTCAGCCTTACAGCTATCACAGTTAATAAAGGGAAAAGTAAATAAAACCTGTATGAGTAGTTCTGGGGTTATTCAAAGCGCAGGACTTTCCTATTACGGAAGTTCTGGTATCCCCTTACAGCAACAACACTCTGAAAGGCTTTTCATAACTCAAGGAGGTCAGCCAGGGAGCTCTGACTGCCAGACCGTTCCCCATGCTATTCTGCCTGAAACATTGGCTTTTGCTCTGACTGACCAAGGCATCTTTGTGCAGAGCTCCGGGACGTGGTTTCAAACAAAAGAGAGACTGCCCAATGTGCTATCTTTAGGAATCCTTCTTCCCTGTTCCCCTGCCCCTACTCTCACCCACCATCACCAGCAGGTGAAAGTTAGGAGTTGTATTCATGCTGAAAGCATCTCATGACGAGTGTGCACCACATGCACTTTGCTCAGGGGCTTAAAAAAATATTAATGAGAAGCGCGTCAGTGCAAAGTACATTTTTGTACTCTTGGCACAATAGACTGAAGTGTGAACATCTCTACTGTGTCATAACTTACAAATGCCATTTTTTCTTCAAGACACCAATACGAAAGTTCGGATGTGTCCCTAATTTCCTTATCTATTAGAAATGGCACGAAACACAAAGATTTAGAGGGAATGAAACCACATGGCTACCTTTGGCTCAGTAAGCAGTGAGCAGAACAATCTGCAGGGGTTTCTGTGCAAGACCTGGAAGCAGCCTGCAACTAACCCAGGTGACTATTCGATCGCAGTGTTACCACCCTTGCCTTCTCCTTTCTCTCCTCCCCTGTTCAGTTCATTGCTCACATCACTCACGAGCTGTGCAATCTTTCAATACATGATGAACTCCTCAATATGCTGTACTTCATGTATTTGTACGCGCTTCCCTGGGATTGCTACAAAAACAGTGTTATGCATTACTAACAGGCAAGAAAAGAGGATACCTCATGAAACACAAAAGGATGCAGTACTTCCAGGAGGAGTACTTGTGCTGCAACACCAAGCAGTACAAACAGCTAGGGAGCACCTGTGCACAACTACCTTTCAGCTGAAATGCTGCCCCAACAACAGCTTTTTGAGAGCAATAAGGGCCACAGGATTTTGCAACCTGAAGCAACAGTGAGGGAGGCGAATCACAGAAACCTCTGTTAGGACTTCAGTGTCTCAGAATAGTATGTGACATCAAGGAACTGTCTTCTCAGTATCAACGTGACCGGCTTGCAGGTCACAGTGCATCTTAACATTGTGCACAGTAAATGGGTGACACGTACTCAGAGCCAGCTACCGGGAGCCTGTGCACTGCTCGCACAGCCAGGTCTGACACGCAGCTGGCTCGGCTTTGCAGGAATGGACTAGGATTACGGAGAAGGAGAAGCAGCCCAGCAGCAGCACCATGGGCTGACGGGTGGGAAGGAGGCAGGTGCATGGTCCTGTTCACAGCCATCTTGCTGGGGCTGGCAGCACGTCCAGCACCTTTGGAGGAAGCATGCTCAGTACTGGCAACACCCTGACCTGACGAAGGAGCAGCTCTGGCGGTTTCAGATGACTTGTCAGTCTTGCTCTTGGACTGCACTGCACTGTATTATACTTACATACTGGTATGAAGACTATTACTGGTCTTACAACTCCAGCTATACCCGAGGCTAACTTTTATCTTTACTTCTCCACAGCACACCCCTAAACACACTTCTAGTGTGACAGAACAGAATCAGGGTGGTATTTCCCCTCTCCCTCCCTCTTCCCCCCCACCCCCCCACTTTAATGCATACAAAATATAAACAAACCCAGAGAGATTTGTTATTTAAGAGTACTCACCTTCAAAATTTCTTCAATGGAGTGGACATCACTGGGAAAGGTTTGCTACAAAAAACAAATCAAAAGAGGGAAGCAGCATGAGTTTGTTTTGTTTTTATCAACCGACATGAGACAAACAGATGCACTCATCAAACACTTGCTTACCAACAGTTCTATAAATTTCATTACAGTCCATTAATAATAAAATGCTAGTAAGAATTAAAAGTCCCATCAGAAGGCCAGTTAGTAATGCACTTCTATGAAGTCTGTTGTTTTCAAGTCTTTAGTAGGAGATATATTCTAAGAAAGATGGGAAAGGAGGAAAGTGAATTAGGGCTTGTTAAATAATGGTGCTCGTTCAGCTGACAAGATTCCCCATGTTTCATGACTCATGTTCTTCTATGTACCCATGTGCATTCAGCAGAAAAAGAAGCCAGTATAAAGCCCTAAGCTCGGAGAAGGCAAAGTAGAGGTGGTTTTAAGCGGAGGAATCACACACCAGGCCCTGGAACGCCAGCTCTTAGACTCATGGGAACACCAGCTGCCATTCAAAAAAATAAAAAAGCAACACAATTGTAACTTGTGCAGTTCAAAATAAAACCTTGAACATACTGCTGGGTAGGAGCACTGTGGTGATTTCTGGAAAAGCCTGCAAATCATCTGGATTTGGATGGAGGGACTGCCCCTGTACCTCTCCCACCCGTTTTGCTAGAGCCCAGGCAGTGACCACCACGTGCCCGCCTGGCTGGGGCCAGGGCTCCCCAGCACAAGTGTGGTGAGGACCTCTGAAGGGAGGCCAGCTCCCTGATGGCGTCCTGGCACTTCAGCAATGCCACCTGAAGGGGTCCACACATGCCCACGCATGACAGAGCTCCTGGGAAGAGTGTAAAGCAAAAGCAATGCTAGTATTTGCCAGTTACATAACAAACAGCAGACGCTGCTGCTTGTGCAAACACAGACATCTGCTTTTAATGTATCAGCAAAACCACATAGCACTCCTGGCAGGACACCCTCCTGCACATTGGTGACATCAGGTGGCAGTGCGGGTACTGCTGGAGGACAGAGGGGCTGGGACAAGCACAGCGAAGGCTTCCCACTCCCCAGGCACGTGGGGACGAGGGTAAATGCACAGCCGGGGTGAGCGGCGATGCCCCCTGACAGAGACCATCTGCCCCGTGCCCAGGCTGTGCATGGTGGGAGAGGGGGCAGCAGCAGTGTCCCCCCTTCCCACGCCCCCCGCAGCACTTTGTGTTGGGGATGCTCTGCAGCAGGACCTGCACTGCCTCCACACACTGACCCCTCGCTTGGCCACCACTTCGACAGATCAAAACACATCTACGTGTGTTTTGAAAGTACCTATTATTTACACATACTTTACCAACTGATACCACTAAAGGAAACCGAAATGAAAAACAGCCAAAGAGCTGAACAGTTATAATGAGCAAAGTGCATCCAAGACCAGCATCTTGCCTATAAACAACAGATTCAATGGAAATATCCAGAGGTCAGCGTAATTGCTGAAAGGGAAAGGCCAGGAAGACATTCCTCACGTTAAAGGAAGAGGGCAGTGAGCTACAGTGCCCAGTCAGAAGGACCTTTCCCAGAACAAGGTAAACAGCAAAGCAAGCAAACCCTTAATGAAGTCAACAAGCATCGTCCTTCACACTCTCATAGAAAGGTCAATCATCTGTTTGCCATACGCTGCACTATTCGCATTGGAGGGACAAGAGGAGATAAGGAATCTCTTCTCTCTGCAACCTCATTTATCCAGATCTCCATAAAGCTCTCATTGAGGCAGTGCTCATTTGACAAAGATTTACCTTTCCTTCAGAAAATCACGCACGGATAGCTGCTTCTGGCCTTACTCACCCCGACAAATGGAAGCTGAGGCACAGCCAGATAAGCCACATGAACAAAAGCAAGCAGCTGGGATCTAGCAAGGCTTGCAGAGTCACCCCACGGCAGACAGGAGGAGGGGAGAAGGAGAGCAAACACATCAAGGAACTCCTACCACATGGCAAGGGATTGGGATGCTTGTAACTCATAGTGCCAAAAAGGGATCCATCTTTTCTGTCCCAGCAAGCTTAGCCTGGTAGCTCAACCATCTAATATACTTCTTAATTTAATAAGTGGTGAACAACAGACACAGGAACTTGCATCTTGCTGTATAGAAAAGCAGCATTCAACTAGCAGATTGCTTCAGAAAGCTCCTGAGATATCCATAGGAGAGCACCCCAGTAAAAACCCTTCCCTCAAAACAGATAAGGAATGAAGGTCCTGCGTGGATGAAGTATTTGAAAGCTCTTTCAACAATGGATCGATTGCAACAAATCAAAATCAGTTTGCTTTTCCCATTCCAGAAACTGAAGTTTTATGAGGTGGTAACTGATGACAAATTAACCTGAGAATCAGAGAGTATCTACAAGAGCCAGTCTGGACCTCTCTTATCCTTGCCAAACAACTCACACCTTTTCCGAATTTCTTTCGGATAAATCTGAAGAGGCTTTGAAATTGATAAAAGGTTTACATACAATGAGTATTTACAGTGCAATCATCAGTAGAATTTACAGTAACCCCAAAGGGCACTGTTCAATAACTGCCTGCTCTTCTTCTCAGGCCAGTGGCCTAGCAGAAACCACCTTGTTCGTCACAGTTCAAAATTTAAAGGAAAGAATCATAGAATCATCTAGGTTGTAAGCGACCTTTAAGATCATCTAGTCCAACCATCAACCTCACTCTGATAAAAAAAACAAACCAAAACAAAAAAATAACCACACACCACCACACAAAAAACCCCCCCCACATCACTAAACCATGTCACTAAGTGCTATATCAACCCATCTTTTGAAAACCTCCAGGGATGGTGCCTCAACCCCTTCCCCGGGCAGCCCATTCCAAGGCTTCATAACCCTTTCGGTGTCAAAATTTTTCCTAATCTCCAACCTGAACCTCCTCTGACGCAACTTGAGGCCATTTCCTCTTGTCCCATCACCTGTGACTTGGGAGAAGAGACCAACCCCCCCTGGCTACACCCTCCTTTCAGGGAGTTGGAGAGAGCAAGAAGGTCTCCCCTCAGCCTCCTTTTCTCCAGGCTGAACACCCCCAGCTGCCTCAGCCTCTCCTCACAAGACTTATTCTCCAGGCCCCTCACCAGCTCCGTTGCCCTTCTCTGGACCCGCTCCAGCACCTCAATGTCTTTTTTGTGGGAAAGGGCCCAAAACTGGACACAGCCCTCAAGGTGGGGCCTCACCAGTGCCCAGTACAGGGGGACCATCACCTCCCCAGTCCTACTCACCACCCTGCTCCTGACACAGGCCGGGATGCTGGTGGCCTTCTTGGCCACCTGGGCACACTGCTGGCTCCTGTTCAGCCGACAGTCGACCAACACCCCCAGGTCCTTTTCTGCCAGGCAGCTCCAGCCACTCTGCCCCCAGCCTGGAGCGCTGCAGGGGGTTGGTGTGACCCAAGGGTAGGACCCGGCACTTGGCCTTGTTGAACCTCATCCCATTGGCCTCGGCCCGTCCATCCAGCCTCTCCAGATCCCTCTGCAAAGCCTTCCTACCCTCCAGCAGGTCAACACTCCCACCCAACTTGGTGTCATCTGTGAACCTACTGAGGGTGCACTTGGTCCCCTCGTCCAGATCATTGATGAAGATGTTAAAGAGAACCAACCCCAATACCAAGCCCTGTGGGACACCACTCGTGACCAGTCACCAACTAGATTTGACTCCATTCACCACCACTCTCTGGGCCCAGCCCTCCAGCCAGTTTTTAACTCAGCAGAGAGTATTCCCATCCAAGCCATGGGCAGCCAGTTTCTCCAGGAGGATACTGTGGGAGACTGTATCAAAGGCCTTGCTAAAGTCCAGGTAAACAACATCCACAGCCTTGCCTTCATCCACTAAGCGGGTCACTCCGTCATAGAAGGAGATCAGGTTTGTCCCTCACCACCTCCCTTTGGATCACAGGGGCTTCATTCTGCTCCCTGCCCCTATCTGCTGGCTCAGGGGTCTGGGTGCTCAGGGAACAACCTACTCTACTACTAAAGACTGAGGTAAAGAAGACATTATGTACCTCAGCCTTCTCCTCATCCTTTGTCACTATGTTACCTTCTGCATTCAATAGAGGATGGAGATTCTCCCCAGTCCTCCTCGCGTTACTTATATATTTATAGAAATTCTTTTTATTGTTTTTAACATCTAAGGCCAGGTTAAGCTCTAGTTGGGCTTTGGCCGTTCTAATCTTTTCCCTACATAGCCTTACACAGAACACTGAACAAGTACTGCAGAAGCCTGCATTGGCAGCACAAGGACCTCTATTCTTTTTTCTTTTTTTTTTTTTTTGTTAAGACACAAGGTTTAAGTGCGTGCCCCCAAAATACCTTACGTTGTGTATCTCCAGAGCTGCATGTATCAGGAATGCTCAGGATTGCTTTCATCTTTGGCTAGCACTTGACTCCCAGAGCCACTAAGTTAGGACACACCAGGAAGTCCATGCTCCTGCTAGAGACTCTCCCTGAAGAGCATGGGGTTTTAGGCACCTTTAGTCTCTGTTCTGCTATCCTGCTACACCCTAAGACTGAAAACCTGAACGACACTTTCACCAGCAGTTACATGAGCAACGGGCAAACAAAACTGCTGCCCGCAAATGGACTTGTGACACCTGTACCAAATACATGGGGGAACGTTTGTTCTGGAGACTAAGATCACAGACTGTTCGGGACACGCATAGAAAATTTTTTAGTGCCAAAACCACAACGAAACTGGTCCGAGCCATTAGACTGCGCTGGGGAACCCTCCTGTCTCTCAGGTAGGTCTGTGACTGTCATTTCTCCTGCGGGTCTGGCAGCCTGTCCCAGTCCCTGTCCCCCTGGCCTGCTGGCCATGGAGAGGGCATGCACCCCTTCCCTCCAGCCCGGCTGTGGTGACTCCTCATCTTTTACAAAGCCAAGCACCCAGTCTCTGAAGGAGCTGGGCTTTTCTGCGTGCTGAGTAATTTTTTGCCTGTCCTTGCCTTTTTTTTCTTCTTTTCCTTCAAGTCACATCTCAGCTGTATTTTCAGCCTTCGAATTACCATTAAACCACAACTACCACCCAGCATCGAGGGCTGTCCTTGCCAGTTTTAAGACTAGAGCTTAGGGAAAAGCGTAGATATAAAGGTGCTCAAAGAAGAGTTAAAAAGCCGTCAAGCCAAAGAAATCACTCAAATGAGATCAGCTCCTCTGAGGACTAGGGGTTTTAGAGCCTTTACGGGGAACTGTATGGTACTTCCCACAGACAACTCAGTTTTAGCCCTGTGCATATTTGCTGGGTGGAGATGACATCTGCACAACCTCCAGCCAGGACCTCCTCATGCTCTATTCATACTCACTGTCAGTTTGGGAATGACAGTGATGCCTCCAAGTGCCACTTGGAAAACATTTTGATGGCTGAGCTCAAGAGCAATCATGGGACATCCAGAACCATTGGGTTGCTGTGTTTTGGTTTGGTTTTGGCCTTTAATGCCAATGTTCCCTTCCAAACTGATGCAATAAAACCCCCTCAGCAATAAAACTAATTTATGTCCCAAAAAGTCTGGTTTTGCTCAAGCCAAGGCCCAACTCCCAGTGATCTCGCAGCCTCCAAAGAGGTCTGCAAGGCAGCATGCTTCTCCATTTGCCACCTCCTCCCAGCAGAAGGCACCACCAGAGCCGGCTGGGCATGGCCAGCTGCAAGCGGGTACTCGCACCTCACCCAGCACTCCAGCCCAGTTCCTCTACTGACACAGGCCCACAGGCTCTGGAGAGGCTGAATAAATGCAACTCGGAAAGAAATCTTGTTCAGCAAGACAGAGAACTACTTTAAGAGAACAGCTGAAGAAACTGCCACCTTCGTAACTTGCAGTGCTCACACAAACACCCCAGGGAACAGCTAGACACAGACTGTGTAACATGGTTCATGCCTGTTACATGACCAATAATTTAAGGGAAAAATGTAAAATTATGCTCATATGATAGCATATGATGGGAGCAGAATCTGGGTTGATGAACTTCTATAATAAGTTTTGCAAGGCTAATTGAAGAGGTGACTTCCTTACTTGTAAGCTTAAAAAGCAAAGAGGAAGGTTTAAAAAGGTCAAGACAAAACTCTCTTTTTGATGTGGACTCACAGACTTAATTGGCATAACAGACATTTCACAATGTCAAGTATAAGTTGGTTTTAAGGTTTTTGAAACAAAAAGCTGGATAAACATAAAGCCAAAGCCATTACATGAATTTTGACTACAGAAAAATGCAGAGACTACCGTTAATGTGCATTTAAGCCTCTCTCAGTTACTAAAGAACAAGCAACATGCTCTCAAAACGGTGAGACACTGCTACATTGTCTCCTTTTTATAATTTTTGCAATATATACATTTTTCCAATTCACCAACCAGCACAACTGGATCATGAAGGCCAAGTAACATTTTGCAAAGACCTATCATCTCAAGGTTAGCAAAAGACAGTGCTACGAGCCAATACGCCTAGAGTACAGCTAAGTATAGCTGAAGTTGTCTGAAAAGGACTTCACTGAAACCTTTTGGTTCAACGTAACTTCAACACAGCAGCTCGGGCCAGCATGACCTAAATGCCACATCCACCCTCTGCCCTTGGTAGTTGCCTAAAATCACTCAATTCCTTTTTCCTCACCACTAGTGACCTCAGCTGAAACGAAATCTCTGTGCAGATGCCTGTGAAAGTTTAAATAAAATAAAAAAAAGAGGTACCATATATTTTCAGGGTGTTTTGAGGAGAGTGGGGGTGGAGGGTGAGGGGGTGTGTCTTTTGTTTTAATTTGGGTTTTTTTGACAAAGAAGTTGTGCACTTTATCTACTGTAGGTACAAGGCTTTGGAAACTTCTGTGAGTGTATTGCCCAGGTAATGAAGACGGGAAGGACATGCAGTTCAGAGTCCTTTCACACAGCACTGCTATCCTTGTTTACCTTCGAGGAAAATGCAGTTGAGGAAGTTATTTCAGAGAGATTAATTTACGAATTCCTACAGATTCCAGCAATTCCATTTCTGCTCACTTAGAGGCACACAGGACAACATAGCAATGCATCTAGAAAGCCAATGTATGCTTACAGAAAGCAAAAATGTATATAAATACCACATGCTTGGGTGATAAATTTTAATGCAGCTTCTTTACCAGAGTAATAAAGACATTAATATTTTCACTTTATCAGAGCATAACCAACTCAAAGACCCTCAGGAATTACCATCTCCACGATAACCTACTGCAGCTGACCAGATAGAGTATTTTGCTTTCCTCTATAGCATCATTCTTCCCTCGAAGAAGTTAAATATTTGTCTTCTGTACCATAGTGCCTTCAATCACATGAAAAGCAGCTTTCCTTAAGCTAAACGAGGTGAAAAGAAGCAGAATTAAAAGTTAAAGCATCTATTAGAAATTTGGCTGTGAAAGATTTTGTGTCATCCTCTCCCCATACATACCAGGGTAGCATGCTATCTGCTGATTCAGCTCTGAGATGGGATTTACCCTTCCCCATTAAAAGTCAAAAAAAAAAAGCCACTAAGGGATTAAGTACTACCTTGATCCTGAGCTGAAAAGGACTTCAGGACTGGGGCTAGTAGAATTTCCAGCATCTACACAAACATAAGAAGCCCTAGAAGTCATATGAGGAACTAGTCTGCCTTTACTGCCAGGGGCTTGCAAAAGTGCAGAGGTGCGCATATCTGCAAAAGAAGAGAGGGAACTCTTAATTCAGAAAACAATTTAAAATCTGTACAGGCATTCAACTGAGGCTGTATAGTAACTGTGTGATGGAACTCTCAGAAATACCTTTCTCTTTATGAGCAATTCCAAAGAACCGCAACACTTTCATGAGCACATAGCTCTGCTCATGCCCTGAGCCTTGCACACCTCTCTTAGACACGTTCATGAGACATAAAGGAGGAAATCAGGATAATAAGAATCACCCAAAACCAGACTAAATTGCTTGAGAAACCACCTGGTACACAAATGAGATGTCTCAATGGCCAAAACGTGTAGGCCAGACACCCAGCATCACCCAGAAGCAGCGAGGTCCCCCAGCTAGAGAGAAGCAGAAGAAAAGAACAGCATCAACCCTGCCGGTGCCATGCTCCTTCCCTGCTGACAGTTACAGCCGCCACTGTCACGGCAGGAGGGACCAGCAGCATGCTCCTCCATCCCAGTGTGATGGCTAGAGGGGAAAGGAAAAAACAAGACAGCTATGGAAAGGATCCTTGCAAAAACCCAGCTTTCTCCTCTCTGGCATAATGCAGTCAACACTGGCCATAGCTGAGAAACTAAAAAAAACGAGCTTTTTTTTTTTTTTTTT
>QJSC01028986.1:1010916-1023760 GCA_003697955.1 Calidris pygmaea | reverse complement strand
CGGGACAGAGTGGGGGGATGAGGCATGGAGTTGTCCGCCAAGCGATTGCTGAGACCTTCTAACTGTGTCCCACTTCTCCCCGAGGAAAACGGCCAGTGAAGGGACTAAGCAAGAGGTTGTTTTGGTGAGAGTTGTCCCACAGGGATTTGAAAGAAATGGGAAATAAAAAAATCTTCTTACTAGATTTAGGAAGAGAGAGGGATCTGAGGATCTCACTCCGAGCATTCCTCCCAACAGTCCTTCGGGGATGATGCTCAGGAATTGGGAGTGAGAAGAAACGTCTTGCAACCAGGGAAAAGAGAAAAAGAGGATGATACAATATCGCATGTTTGAATGGACCAAAGAGCCCATTAGATCCGATCAAGTAGACTGGCTGAGATATGGGTCATCAGAGAATTGGGTTTGCCAGGCTTTAAATTTTTATGTAAAGAATCTTTTAGTCAAAAAGAAAGTGATTATGCTTCTTGTTGGAAGGGACATCTATCTTTCTTTATGTCTAAGGATTTGGGGGAGAGTCAAGGGAAGAAGGAGGAGGAGAAATGGGATCCTTTAGATTACCTACCCCCTCCATATAACCCGATGTGGAGCCAAATGCCCCCCCTGAAGCGAAACAGATGGGGAGGAAGTTACGCCAGGGGAGGTTCAGGCTGGATATTAGGAAAAATTTTTTCACTGAAAGGGTTATCAGGCATTGGAATGGGCTGCCCAGGGAGGTGGTTGAGGCACCATCCCTGGAGGTGTTCAAAAGACGGGTTGATGTAGTCCTGGGAGGTATGGTTTAGCGATGGTTACTCCTTGTTTGTTGTGCGGGTGTCTATTTTTTGTCAGTTAGGTTGACGGTTGGACAAGATGATCTTTAAGGTCCCTTCCAACCTAGAAGATTCTATGATTCTATGATTCTATGAAGGGGACAGTGACCAAGAGGAAGACAATACAGTGGCTGGGTCCCATACCCCCTTGATTCAAGAGGTACAAAGAGCCCGGACCACAGAACTCCAGCAGTTAAAGAAAGATGTCCAGAACTACCCACTTCCCTCGTCAAGAAAGACACCAAAATTTGTGACAGAGGGCACTATGTTCCATTCCGGGACATGCCTATGCAAGGGCCCTGGGAGGAGTGGGATTTCTGAATGTACCTCTAACTAGTACAGAGGTCCGGGACTTGAAGAAAGAAATGAGAAGGGTGTTAGAAGATCCTCTGGGCCTGTTAGAGCAGCTTGACCAATTTTTAGGACCCAATATTTATACTTGGGATGAAAACGCAGTCCATTTGGGGGACTTTATTTACACCAGAGGAAAGACAGATGATATGGACTGTTGGAATAAGGATCTGGAAAACGGACAATCCTCCAAATGCTCGAGGAGGAATCCTGGGAGATTAGAAGTTTCCCATAGTGAGGACCAAACTGGGACCAGAGCAATGCTGAAGGGAGGAATAATATGTCAGATTATAGGAAACTAGTCATTAGGGGAATTAAAGAAGCAGTGCCAAAAGGACAGAATTTTGAAAAAGCCTTTGAAAATAAACAACATAAAGATGAATCACCTACTGCTTGGTTGCAGAGGCTTACAAGAAGCATGCAGCAGTATTCAGGAATTGATCCTGAAAGTGAGGCTGGTCAAGAATTATTAAAAGTAAATTTTGTTACCAAGGCCTGGTAAGGAAAACTTAGAAAAACCAGAAGATTGGCATGATAGAGGACTGAACGATTTGCTGCAGGAAGCCCAAAAGATATATGTTAGAAGGGATGATGAGAAACAGAAAGCTAAGACCAAATTGATGGTGGCTACAGTGGAACAAATAGTAAAGCAACAGCCAGAAGAGAAAGGCTGAAGTTAGGACAGCCTCAATCCAATTATTAAATTTCTTGGGGAAAAAGGAGCTGCGAGTCTCGAAGACTAAACTGCAATTCGTAGAAGGAGAATTAAAATATCTTGGACATCTAATAAGTGAAGGGAGAAGAAGAATAAATCCAGAACATATTTATGGCATTGTTGCCACCCCACTACCTAAGACCAAAAGAGAAGTAAGGAAGTTTTTAGGTTTACTTGTGTTTGTAGTCTCTGGATCGAGAATTTTGCACAACGTGTAAAATTATTATATATAAAATTACAAGAAGAGACAGAAAAGCCCAAGTGGACGGGGGAGGAAAAACAACAATTTGAAAACCTCAAGAAAAAAAATAAGTCCACGCACCAGTATTGGCACTTCCCTCTTTGGAAAAAAACATTCCATCTATGTGTAAGTGTGGAAGTTGGGATAGCTTATGGAGTATTAACTCAGATCTGAGGAGGCCAGAAGCAACCGATAGCATATTTCTCTAAAACGTTGGACCCAGTTTCATGGCGATGGCCAACCAGTGTATAAGCAGTAGCTTCTATGGCCCTACTGGTGGAGGAGAGCAGAAAATTAACCTTTGGAGGGGCTTTGATAGTGTTCACTCCATGTGCTGTTAGGATATTATTGAATCAAAAGTCCGGAAGATGATTTACAGACTGAGGGATTCTGAAATATGAGGCTATTTTAACAGAAAAAGATGATTTGATTTTAACTACTAATGGGAGCCTGAACCCTTCCCAGTTTTTGCATGGGGAAGGAGAGGTGGTCCCTGAGCACGATTGTTTGGACATAACAGAATATCAAACCAAAGTCCGAGAAGACTTACATGAGACTCTCCTGCCTGAGGGTAAAAGAGTTTTTATAGATGGATCATCATGATGTATTGATGGGAAACGTCACAGCAGCTACTCAGTTGTGGATGGAGAGGGAAACAGTATTATGGAGAGAGGGAAATTAGCTAACAATTGGTCAGTCCAAATGTGTGAACTATATGCTTTAAATGAGCTTTAGAACTACTTAAAAGGGGAAAAGGGACAATTTATACCTATTCTAAATATGCTTTTGGAATGGTACATACCTTTGGAAAGATCTGGAAGGAGAGTGGACTTATTTCCTTCTGAGGAAAGGAATTGGCACATGGGCAACTGGTACTGGAAGTGTTAGAAGCTCTGGAATTGCTAGAGGAAATGGAAGTGGTTCACGTGACAGGGCACCAGAGAGGAGGATCCCTGGAAGCCAGGGAAAATCGACTGGCCAATGAACAGGCTGAAGAAGCAGCCCTGGGAAAAGAGACGTTCTATTTGTGAGCCGGCGTTTCTCACAACAGTATTCCCAAAGGGAGAAAAAAGAAAAGCAAACGTTTGCGTTTAGAGGACATGAGTTTTATCTCTCTCCTTAAGAAAGCAAAGTTCTTAACTTTTTAAACCTTAACAGAAATTTAAGAAATATCTTTAAATGCTTCCAAACCAAGGAACTTAACCTGTGGGAAAAAAATAGCAGGATATCCTTTTGCTCGTAAGGACAACTTTCACCATTGTTTTACATCTGACCTAAATGCGAACAGAATATTTCTAGATTTGATGCTATGGGGAATGGGAAAACAAAGTGCCTTATTATTATTATAAATGGCTGTGTAAGCCATGCATACACAGAAGAAGGCTGCCCTCTGTGAGATGAGTATTGGACAAGTCTCTTAGAAAGCTCCCCTATCTTGTCATAGAAGACTGGAAGCCACAGCAAGTCCTGTCCACCAGGTACCTGGTCACCCTTCCTAGTATACCGAACTATCTGTTGAAGTAGCTTAACTTAAGCTTGCAAGTGTAAAAGCAGTGTCCAAGGTTGACAAGGACCGCTCCTAGGACATAGTTACTATTGCTCAACTGAACGTGCAGACAGACACTTTCATTCTCTCCTCAGCAAACAGCACTGAGCACTCCGTGCAAAGCCCACAGCACGCTCACCTCGTTTGCCAGATGGATACAGAAGCCAAGGCTGGACATAGCCTTCTAGGATCTGCTTTGCTCATGTTGTGCCTAGAACAACCGGTCTACAACTAATATTTAAAACCTGTACGTAGAAAACACTTGCCTCTGTTACGATTCCAAACATAAGATTCCTTAGAAGACATTTTAATCCCCTAAGCTCTGCATTAAAGACTGCAGATGCCATTTCTTATTTTCCAGAAATTCTTTACAGCCAGGCTTACGCACTGCAGAGCTGTCACATACATACAATTTTTCTCTGTGGCTAAGTGAAGTGCGAGGTGCTGAGCTCACGTACCTGGCTGGCATCTGAGAAGTGGTCCCTCCCAGGCAGGTGCATTAGGCAGGCTATCGGCCACCAGCCTCCCGGACTCACACAGCTGTCAGAAAACACAGTGATGATAGAGGGCAGGAAGAGGGTCAGTTCACTGTTTCTTTCCTCATCTGTCTGATCTGGAGGGAAGAAGCATCTTTTTTGCTTATTTAACATACTGTCTGAATGGCTTATAATTAAAATCCAACCAAGGGGAGATGGTTACAAGAATTACCAAGACACCAGCCACTCTCTGCCTAAGGAAATGCTTTTCTGCATCTTTCCCTGAAGCAGCTTGTGGGGACAGCAAACTGGAGAAGACTTAATGACTTGTGACGCTTGTCCACTACACTCATTCCCAGGTTTTCTGTATTACTGTTTCACTGCCTATGATGTGAGCAGACAGACTGATAGTTTGTAGTCATACAATGGATCAGGCTCAACCCCTTTGTGTGTCGCAATTTGTTCTCTGTGTCCTCTCCGGCAAGGTCTCCACACCAGGGTAGCTTCACGTGCAACCCCCAACCAACCCCTCCTGCCTGCTGGACAAGCATGTCCTCCTGTGCGCACCGCGGGAGGCTGTGGGCTGTAGCACTCCGAGGAAATGTCTAAGGAAAGGGTAGGACATACCCAAAGGATTACTGCTACCATAGCAAACACAAAAATAAATACCAACTGCTTCTCTTCTTGCTTTTATTATGGAAACATGCATGGTATTACTGGGGTAACATGAATGTTGTATCAGCAGAGAGGGGCAGGAAGGGAGCCGACCCTGCTCTGCAGAACAGCAAACCAAAGAGGCCAGGGAAGTCAGCCTGTCCTCTGCATCGGTGAGGCACAGACGGAATTCTTTCAGCACATCCAGCCAGGATTAACAAAGCAAAACTGCAAACAGACAGGCGACCTGACAGCCAAGAGCACCTTTAGTAAAACGCTTGCTTCGAGTGAGAACATTCAGGCTGAAAATACGGCACCTTTCACCTTTAGCGAACAGGTGGCATCCAACCAGGTCTGAATTACAGCTCACCCTGAACAGCAATGGGCTGACAGTCTGATGAAAGAAACCAAAATATTCCTTGTATAAGGAGGAGTACGTTGGCCGGATCCAAATATGACACTACTTTGTCTCCTGTTACATGAATTCACCCTCTGTCTTCGAAAACCTGTATCATTCTTCATAAGCCACTGCTATTCAAAATGCAATGTGCATAAGGCATATTAAAAAAAATTAGTGCTGTTACGCTGTGTTAAAAAAATATTACAAGCTTTAAAAGAAATACATAAAGAATCGTTCCACACATTGCTTATTTTACAATAGACATTTAAAATGTGCAGTCACCCTGCCAGTGTTTTCATTCTAGAGACGCAAATACTTGTAAACACATATACAGCAAGTTAGCCTTAAAAATAGTGGGGAAGCGCTCACTCAACATTTTCTCCATTTCTGTGGGTTTGATCTGTAAACTTTAGGAATTTCTCCCTTTGGGAGTGCTTTGTTTATTGAATTCAATAGTGCATTAAAAGAAAAATTTGAATTTAGGCTCTGATTCAAGAGGAATAACTTCTCTCAAAACTCTGCTAATACAGAAACTTCATTTTATCAACATTTCAAGAATAAGTAAATATTGCTATGTGGTTGCTATTCTTTCTAAATTCAAACAGTGAAAGAGGAAAAGAGATCTGAAAACTGTAAGTTTGTTGGTTTTTTTAACAGACACAGTTTTCTTTTGACTTAATAAACCTAAATAAGCCAGTCGATATAATATCGCTGACCGTGGCATCATCTAAACTATACAGCAATGTACTGAATAGCAACAGTTACTATTTATCTTGAAAGGACAGCACACATGTGGATAAGTTACACAACTGGAGTCTGTATACTTACATAGGAGTTTAACTGAAGTTTGATTTTTTTACTAATGTCGAAGGTGACTAACTGGTTAAAAATTAGTCCACAAGGCCAGTACTATTGAGGTCTATTTCCTTATCAGCCAAGGCAAACATCACACTTGTTCCTTCCACCTTTGATTCAAAAAATAAAAAGCTCCATTTTAAGCATAGGGAGAAAGCCAAAGTGATGAAATTCGGTATCCTGGAGAAGCAGGACTCGCAGAAAGCAGTAATGCCTTTTATTAGATTAAGGTAGCTGTGGGGAAGGGGGGAGCAAAGGACACTTTCCAGCACGAAGGCCGTGTCAGCTCTGAAACAAATGTTAATTCGTGGCCATGGGCAGCTGCAGTTTGTCTTCCCTGTGGCTGGGCTCACGGGAAGGCAGGGGGGCTGACACCCGCAACCTTTCGCTCAGGGCAGGACAGACTGCCAAGCCCGTGTCTCACACTGCTTGCTACACCTGGCTGCGTGCAAGAGGAGCAACTCAATTTCTAGCGTGTTGAAAAGCAGGGGATCCAAAAGGTAGGAATATCACCGTTTTCCTACTGGGAATTTAAATATTCTTCTGCTTAAAACAATTAATCACTAATTTATTGTCTAAGTAATAGATGCTCATCATTATGATGATGAAAACTGGCAGCTAGAGCTTGGGAGGGAGGGTGATATATAAAGATAATTCAGACAGCGACATCATTAGGCATCAGTGAAAATGAAAAATGAGACCTGAAACTTCAAAGCACAGAATAACCACACAAGGAGACAAATAGGAGAGGCATTACTGATAGAAAATAGACTATGCTGAGTGGTATGCTAAGGCAAGAACACCACTACCTTCTGAATGTCATTTCAAAAGTTAACATATCAATATAGCCAAGCTTTGAAAGCAGTACAGCACATCAGCCAGGGATGCTGAAGTTCAGGATCAGTCTATCCCTGGTTTAGAACCAGCCATCAGCTTCAGAAGCAGCCAGTGCTGCAGAGGTCATGTCCCCACACACAGGGCTGCTCCCAGAGAGCTGGACCCCCACTCTGAGCCCACCCCTGCCCAGGATGCCAACGCAATGCTCCAGCCAGTATCCCTGCCCCTAAGGTGGCACTGGTTGCACACTGCCTTCTTCAGTGAGCTCTGGCCATCCCACGTCCTACCAGGGAACACTGGGAATCACTTCTGCAACACAGGACTATGCCAGCTGCCCTTTCAAGCTACTCATCATCAAAACAGCAGGAAAACGTCTCTCCCCATAATACTCAGTGAGCATAAGAACTGACCAATACTTCAGCGTAATGACTTCTTGCTGCAGGATCCGTATGAGCACTGCGATCACAACAGAGACAAGAAGCAAGAGCAGTACCACCAGGCTCATCCTAATATGCATCCCTCCACTGATGTAGACGATGCCTGTGGAGCATCCTTAAGCTGCAAAATGCCAATTCCACTGTGTTTCACTAGTGAACCCGTGAAGTAAGAAATAAAATACAAAGCACGTGTTAACCACTTCCCTTCACTCAAACAATGCAAAGGAACAGATCAAAGACCAGAAGGTGCTCAAACTAGCCCTAGGAGAGTATTAATGTGATGCCCAATGTATGAAGACAAATCTGTGTTTTATTCATGAAAATACATCTCTTGAACAAGACACCAGAGTATACTGCCAAAATAATTCAGAGGCTTCAAACAGGCAGATTCACTCTCTGAGGAAACATCTCCAGTGGCATTCAGGACCACCAGAAGAATCACCCCCAGCCTGGCACTGAGCTACGAAATGCTACTTAGCTGGGGAGAATCACAACTACACACGAGTGGTTTAAGACTTGCCTTGTTTATAAGCTCTTTCATCCTCCAATAACCACAGAAGTGAACTCCATTTACATGAGGCAGCCTGCAATTACAGGACTTACTGAAAAGAGCCCCCTCTCCCCACCAGCCCATCCGTCAGCGACCTGTTCCCACCAGACACAAAAGCCCCCCTGGACCTTACAGGGATCGGCCACTGCCTGGGTTTCACCTTCTCCTGCTGGAGCCGGTGCCTGAGGTTGCCCTGGCAGAAGCGGCTTCGTGCTGAGCCACGTCTGCGTGGTGCACTTACCTCCGTGAACATGCCTTACTGCCTTCCTACATGGCAGAGGAGGTTTCCTGTTTTCATACATTCCCTTGTCAGCCCTAATCAGTGTCAATAGGTCATGGTGTCTTTTGTGCTGGCGGTGTCAGCCCTGACAGGAAAGAACTTTTAATCTCCTCCCTCGCAGGGAGCCAGGAGAAGCCGAGAGCGCTCCCAGGCACAACTCCCTTGGCTCCTCTCCGAAAAACGCTCTCTCAAGCACACGGTTGCCTAGCAATATTTGCCTTCCCCCTCTACGGTTCAAACTGGCAACATCTGTCCCTTTGGCACTTTCCGCCTGTGCAAGAAACAGCACGGAGAGTTTCAAAAAGATCTACAGACAGGTTGGTGGAGGACATTTTGCGCAAGCTGTTGGAGCTGCTCTGGCATTTTATTGCTGCTTTATTTCCAGCCCGGATAAAACGTGTGGCTTCTTCCAAAGGAGAGGCACACGAGAAAAAAAAGTCTTCCCCATCCAGTGGGACTCACCTATTAAATCAAATACAACAAGTAGCTTGTTCTGTTTACATAATTACACCTACCTGCTATGGCTTGGCTGAGAAAAAGAAATTAAAAACAACAAACCAAAACACTGCACTGCCATCTAATTCTCCTCTGTCCACTGGGAATGACTTCAATTTCTCCTAAGGTACTGCATGCAATGGAAGTGAGAGAAAACAGAAGAAACGAAAACCTGTTTAGGTATTTAAAAATGCAATAGCTGTATGCAATCCTGACCTCATACCCAGCCGCAATCTATCAAACCCCCACGCTGATGTGCCCGTCAAACCATCCCGAGGAGCACTGATCAGGGTCAGTGCCTCTGACCATACCTGCAATACAGCTGCTATCGCAAATGAGGGGAAAAAGAAATGAAATTAATGGAAGAGCATAAAAGGCACCAACTGCTTTCACTTCTGAAAGCCAAAAAAGGGCCATGGAGAAGACTCAAGTCAAAGGATACATCATTGGGCACTTGGTATTACTAAAAGCAGCAGAGAATCTTCTGGTTACCCTTTCTCTGGCTGCAACTCATTCCAGCTCACTCTTACCACGGTGCCTGAGGGTTCCGAGCAAGGCCATGGACCACCAGCTTTGGGTACTTCCATGCAAGTTACTGGGGGTGTTTACTGGGAATGACACAGCTCAGTTTCAGCTCTTACAGTGTACAGCTCAGAAAAATGTTCTACTTCAAACTCCAAAGGAATTCTTAAATAAATCATTTTTAAACAAACCTTAGACATATCTCACATTTAAACAGTTACCAGGTCAGAAATAAAGCTACTCCTCAGCTTTTCATTTTATCAAGCTTATTGCCCCAGGCTGAAAGACAGCTGTCTGTCACCGCTGCCTAACATCAAGGAAACAGATTTTCAAAAGACTGTGAGCTTGTGGTTTAGGTTTTTCTTCTCCAGAATTACATCTAAATTAAGGAAAGAAAAAAAAAAGCACACGCAAACCAAAAAAAAACCCCAAACTTTTTATACTTCTTACAATCAAAGACCTTAAAGCTGCAGGACAATGGAGTCTGGAGACCAGGCAGAGAAACAGCAGAGGCCACTACAGCCTCCTCCTCCTCCCCGATACATGTCTGGCTTTACCTTTGAAACTGGCAGCGATAAGCTCTCAGTGGCCACACTTTGAGCTCATTAACATGCATTTCGCCTGCCACCTCTCCCTGCCTTCAGAACTTGCTTTGAAGTTGTCTTGTTGGAAGGTTTGGAGGTTATCTGCTCTAAGCCTTCTCCTCAGGCTTCCCAAATCACTTTTCTTGTTTATTAGTCATATTATTGGGCAGTAACAATTGTTATATTAGCAAGTATGAAATGCCTCTTGTAATGTTTCTGCTGCTAATCACAACCTCCTTGAATTTCATTCATTATGTGCACCCACAAGCAAGGAACCCAAGTTCTATTTTCATTTGCTGTTTTGTCCCCGCAACAATTCCCCCTTTGACATGCTACTGCATGAGTAAACACTACTGTCCCACCGGACAACAGCTTTGCAGACCAGCAGTCACCACTGGAGACCCATGCGAACAATAACCAAAGGTAAGGTTGACACAAAAGTTTTCTTGTTTCCACACTGATTTTTGGCAAGTGCATCAGACAGTTACTGAAACGTACTACGATGCGCACAAGGTTGGAAAACAACCACTTCAGTTTCGCAAAACAGTTAAAACCAACAAACCAACCCGACCCTGACACAACACCCCACCCAGCAACTGGTAGGTCATTGTCCCCTTTGCAAGCTTGCTGTCCCACATGAGCTGCTTCACAAACCAGCAACGCTGATGCAGCTGCAGTGCCTACCTGACAGTCAGGGAATGCTGTTCACGTTCCCAAGCTTCGGGTTTTTGTATTTTAATAAATATTTTTCTGCAGTCTGCTCCCTTCATGGAATTTTGCTTTCCTTAAGCTGCTATTGAAGCAGCTAAGCTTTGTATGTAGAGACACAGGGTGCCTCTGCATTTAAAAGATGTGTACAGAAAACTTCATTAGTTTAAAAAAAAAGTTAGGAATAATAGTTCCCAATTTTTCTAAGCAATTTCTAGAAAGGCACTAACATTTGTCATTAACACAACTAAAATTAGACTCCTTGCTGTTCACAAGTAAATAAAGCTAGCTGTACTGCAACCACCTGCAGGGTGCAGTTTGATGCTTGGCTTCCAATTCAGAATACTGCTCAGGGTCAGGTAATTCATGCTGGTCTCCAGGCTGGGTCCTTCTGCTGAAATTTAACTTTCACCAAGCAGCTCTGGCAAGGACTTTACCATCACCCCGGGGAGGGGGGGCAGCACAGGTTTAAGTAATGACAGAAGTGGTTAAGCCTTCAAGGTAGAAGATGGGACTCTTCTGCAAGAGCCAAAAAAAACTGTCTTTCAGATGAAGGAAAACGCCCAGCACACAACTCACAGCATTATGGCCTTACTCCTCTCTTGAGTTACACCAATATAACTGACAATAATCAGTGAAACTGAAGCAATGATACTACTCAAGACACATAATTTCAGGTTCCCAGAAAGATACACTATTACTCATCAGACAAAGCACTTTAGCAGAAAAAACCAAGTCAGGCCTTCAGCTCCACAAGCTCTTCTAAAGGACTTCAATAGAGAACACAAACTTCAAACTAAGCATGGATTGCAGACAAACTCTGCAAGTTTGATTTGGTTTTGTTCAGCAAGCATAGCACAAGGAAAGCATCCTCATATGAAACTCCTGCAAGACAGAGCAGACTCTTAAACAATCTGTTTTCAGCCGCCTTCAAATGATGCTTCCTTCCTTCCACCCCTGGGGCTCATGGGCAGCACCAAAGCCCACAAACTCCATGCTGTCCCTCAAACCACAGCTACCCTACCGTAACTGCAGCCCCAGTGGCACACACTGCCTCTCCCTCGTCCTCTCTGGTGTGTACAAACTCACACAGCTGGCACTGGACCGTCATGGGACCCAGCAAAACTGTCTCACTGACATTTTCCACGCTTGCTCATAAGCCAGCCACTCCTTCCTGCTGCCCTGCAGTTCAGGAATATAAACATGACAATGTCAACTGCTCAGGAGAACTGTGAGAGTTTGTGTCATACAGATATTTTGCCATTTGCTGTGTTAGACAGATGGAGATTTTCAGAGCAGCCTACAGTAGTTGGGCAGGGTTTTTTCCCTCTTTTTTAAACATAGCACTCTTTACAGTTGCCAGTGAGAAAGGCAAAGGTCTAAGTGCTATGCTGGAGTCATCACTGATTCCAGTAAGGATGCCTGATGATAAGTCCTTCATAGGAAGAACAACAACCTAAAAAACCTCAACCAAAAAACTTCCCAGTGATTACTATGCTATGGCAGCTCGCTTAAGCCCGAGTTTCTCACAGCAGCCTGGATGAGACACTGACCTCTGAGTCATCTGGAAAGATGCAACACAGTTTATGGAAATTCTTGCTTGACCTTATCTGTTCTGCTCTTGGTCTCTGCAGGATTCGCAAATCTGTTATTTAACTACTCTTTCTTAGTCTCCCGTTACTTTGTAAAGTGATAGAATTAGCAAACAAATTTGGACAGATGTTCTGCAATGGTGCCCAGAGACCCTCTACGGAGAGAAGTCAGGTTTGGTGTAAGCCAAAGAGCTAGGTCCATCCATACCTGATGGGAGCAGCTGTCAAGGACTCAACCGCTTGTTTCTTGGCATACTCTCTCACCCCTCTTCACCACACGCCCCAGGCAGATGCAGGATACCTGTTTCTTTCCTCACACCGACTGGGCTTCCAAGCAAGAAGAACAAACACTACCCATTTCTGGTGGTCTAATGGCTGAATGCAGCACTATGCATTTACTATTTTTTTTTTAACAATTCCCCTATTATTTGGTATTTTGCATAAAAGCCAAGCCTAGACCTTAGAGCCAAATGAACAAGCAAGGGTCTTGAACTTGAAAAGTCTTGCAGCTGAGAGCTGGTAGCTGCACCTGAGCGTACTTTCTCCAAGCATCAAAGAGGAAGATACATAGGGAGAAGTGTGGCCAGTAGGTGGAGGGAGGTCATTCTCCCCCTCTGCTCTGCACTGGGGAGGCCACAACTGGAATCCTGCATCCAGTTCTGGGCTCCCCAGTTCAAGAGGGACAGGGAACTGCTGGAGAGAGTCCAGTGAAGGGCAACAAAGATGATGGAGGGATTGGAGCATCTCCCTGATGAAGAAAGGCTGAGAGAGCTGGGACTCTTCAGCCTGGAG
>QJSC01028986.1:970211-1010398 GCA_003697955.1 Calidris pygmaea | reverse complement strand
TCAAAAAAAGGAATATAAAAACGAGAGGAGAAAAAAAAAAGCCCAATCTCCCTTTTGTTCAGTAAATAATAAATAAATTATGGTTGATAGAAAGACAACACTAGTAGCTTAACACTAAATACTCTGTATTCATTAGTTAAGACCAAATGACAGTTATATATTCGTAAAGATTTTCATTTTTAAAGGATGCAGGATTAGAGCAATATATGTATTTCTAGTTTAGAGAGTTCACCTGTCTGACCACTCCTGCCAGTAGAAAAGCTGAATGGCCATGGAGAGAAGTCAATGAAAAACTATTTATCTAGAATGGACTTTTTAATTTTTGTCATCCAAACTTCTTTCCAGGTATTTAGTCATTACTATAGAGTATGCAACAATCACGTTTCAACTAGTGGCTATTCAGAAATGCTTACTGAGGTGAACAGAACTCGATGACAGCAATCCCACTTTGAACACAGGGATTTTTGTGCATACCATGTGCTCCAAGGATAATAGTGTTACCAAAAAGACTTCACATGTCTGGGCACCTTCATTGTTTCTTGTTGTTATTGTAGTAGTTTTTTTCCTTATTTGCTTCCCAGTTTGTAGGTGAAGAGGAGAGTCCAATGAGGTCTCATCACATTAGATAAAAGGAGCTACTCCCTAACGTTTATGAAACTGACAGGAAAACAAAGCCAAATCTTTAGTGAGCATCAAGTGCTATACTTTCCTCCAGACTATGCCCTTAATAATCCTTGAGGATTTATCAACACTGCCTCTCGGCCCTGCCATCAAGCCAATTCTCTTTAAGACATCACAGTCTTTGTCAATGGAGGTATACAAGGGTCTTTGTCAGTGCTGTGGTTCTCCTAAAGACGCGAAGAGAGAACGACTTAAAAGCATCTTAGTTTAGGTGCTGGGGGAAGAGGTAAAACCTGGCACATTGACAGAAGGAATACATTAAAGCTTCATGTATACTGTATTTTTCAGTCTTCTCACAATAAATTTGGAAAGATGCCTTAAAGAGACGGGGATGACGCTTGAAAGCGATGGCTTTTATTTGGGGAAGAGCTGTTCAGCTTCTTTATGTGAATGCAAAGTGAGTCACTGCACAGTTATCCAGTGTGGATTAATTCACGTGACGGTGAATCTGCTTGTCTATTCAGACTGGAAGGCTTAACTTGTCAGTGTTGCCATGAACAGAAGCTGTCAATAATGCCTTCACAGCTGCAGGTGACATACGCCTTAGAAACTGAATTAGCCAAAAAACATGTGGTAGAAGAAACAGCTTTCCTAAATGATGCCAGTGGAGATCAGGGGAATGTGGCATGTTGCTGTTCAGTATAACCAGGGCCGAACAGTTTAAACAAAATTTGTAAAACCGTGCTCCCAGTTGCTGGGATGAAGAGGGAAGAACAGCCGTTTCTGCTAGTCTAGACCTAGTCACTGTCAGGGTCATGAGAGGGGAGCAGCCTCCCCACAGCTCCTGTTTCACCAAAAACAAAAGGGAGAGCCAGCCTTTCAGCTGAAGGACCCCCTGATTGGCCTTCCCAAGATCCTTTCTTTGGGTGAATCTTTCACCTGCAAGCAACAGACCTCACTGGGTGTTTCCTAAAAGCAAGCCAGCCCAGCCCTGTTCCCCAACCACCTCTCTCATACTGTGCATCGAAATACATCCAGGTGTGCAACCACACTCTTTCTTCCTCTTCACTCTCCAGGCTTTAGCACTGAAAGACTGTATCACTGAAACCAAATAGAACTAAGCAAATATGATAAAGACAAGCCTGAAACAAGCAGAAAATGAAGTAATGGATTTTTCATTAGAGCTTACAGAGCCATTACCCAAAGCACCTACGCATGAAAACTGCCAGAAGTCACAGCCTAAAGATACCTACCTCAAACGAGAATCATTCAGCATATTCACAAAAGGTTTCATCTATCGGCTTCAAAACGGACTAAGCATATAATGAAAACCAGTGCTTTGGTTTGTGCAAAACCATTTCCTTCATTATTTTCAATTCCCTTTTTATTAGGTTCTTACTCTGCCACAGATTTAACAGCACGCCCACACCAGCATGGATAGTGCTACTCGTGCTCTGGCAGCTGTAGGATTTTTATGGGCATTTGGATTAAGGCACATGCTCAATGGAAAGCAAAAAAGTTTCATTCAGCAGACAGCATCACAGCTAAAATCTAAAATCTATCTAAAATCATATTAAACCAGAGATACACGAGATGACATAAAAAGCACAAGGATGGGAAAAGAAGATAAGAATAGAAATGGGACCATAAGAGTTGGGAGAGAACAAGGAAGGCTTACTTCTGAAAAATATGCACGCTCTCAAATAAAAAAAAAAAAATATAGAAAACCCAAAGAGGCAAAGAGTTTTAAGCCCTGAAATGCACTTTATCTTTTTGGCAATAGATAATGAAGAATGGGTAATGCAGAGGGTAAGACCCTGCACTGCTTTAACTTTCTCCCCCAGGAGTAAAATACCCCAACAAGTAAATAATGAAATGCAGACCACAGCACATTCCCATTTTGAGATATGATGTGCAGTGCCAAACCTAATTTTGAAGCAAATGAAGTCTCTTTGCATGAAAGTACTTCCGTAACTTCTCAGCAGTGTCATTTTGCCAGTTTGCTCTCATTTTCCACAAGTAATTGCCTACAGTCGCTTGCAGCTAATTAATACCCTTTTCCACGCAAAGCAGAGCGCAGGCACACTCTCCCTTGGTGCCCCAGGTTGCCTTCTGCTCAAGAACATAATTTTACTCATAGCTGGAAGAAGAAAGAGGGTATCTCTTTGCTTGAATGCAACATTTTACAGAACTTTCAGGATCTTAAACCTTCAGAACTTGCTCAAAAGGCATTTGATTAAGTGGGAGACAGAATGGCCTCATGCTTCCTGAGGAAGCTAGGCTAAATCCATCTGGCAGAATTCTACAGGATGTTTTTTGTTCACATTAATACTTTCCCAAGGTACTACAGTGAGATCTTACAAAACTTACTTAGGAGAAACCTGGAGTGTTCACAGTCGCTTATCACAAAGCCCCCAAACTTTCAACCCACCAGGTGACCACACTGCACAGCCAGCTGTCCCAATATTCAGTGAGGATTTGGGGACTCTACCCACAAGCACCAAGACTGACACTCTGCGTGTACTAACTGCAGGTGCATCACCACTTGACCTTCTCCACATGTCATTTCGCCCTTCTGCTTTTCAACAATCTTTACAGGCAAAACAAAAATCGTAGCAACAGAAGCAGTCTCTCTAACCATAAAACCTGCTGCAGCCTCACTGCGAAAACCACGGAATCATGGCAAGCGTTGCATTTTCACCATACAAACAGATATCTCACCCAGGTCAGCAAGAGCCAAACCCAAAATGCACCTTCTAAACACAGTAAGGCATGCACAGCCGTCATTGATGCTGGTAGTCTCTGCCCTTCGATGACCTGTTCTCCCACAGCTGAATATATGCTGCCAACAACAGAGCTGCCTAACAATGGCACTCACCTCTATGGGCTCAGAAGGTATTTCCAATTTGGAAAGTTTGGCTTTGGCGTTTGCCTTTAAATCTGAGATTTTTTCATAGGGTTCTCCATGGTATTCCTCCAGGAGAGGTTTGAGCTCCGGTGATTCAACTGGTGCCTGATCTTGGCCATCCATTGGTCTGACATAGGCAGTTGGTTTCTGCTGCATTGCACTCATTTTTGATGGCAAAGATGGGGGAAAAGTGTGAGACAAAGGCTGAGTGGTGCTGGTAAGTTTAATGGCTGAGCTTTCCCGACTTTCCTTCTCCTGTGACCCTGTCACTAGGTCCTGAGATGATTTTGTTTGACTGTAGGTCGTCCCGTAACTTTTGCTGCTGTTCTGTGACCTGGAATTGATATGCTGGCTGGAATGTAGAGGTGACAGGGGTGTCACTGGAGAAGACAAAGATGGCAGCAACGGAGAAAGTCCCAAAAGGGAAGCCTGCAGTTCATTAGCATGACCTTCACCACCTGTACGCCTGTCATTTCTCTTGTGGTGAAAACCTGTGTAACTTTCCTGGCCACCACGATTGTGTTCTTGACCTTGGCTCCAACCATTGGATAAGCTATGACTCTTAGTGTGCAAACCTGAAGGTTGTTCTGTTCTTGACTGTGCCTTTTGGTAATGAATGGAGTGGCTTGGAGGGGGAGGAGCTACAACTCTAGGTCCCATGGGTGGATGGTGGGTTGTGCGGTGGAATGATGATGGTAAAGTATGGCTGCTTTTTTCAAGGAAGTATGGATGATCAGGCTTTCCTTGTGGGATCAGAGGAGCAACGCTTTTTGGAATCCCTATGAGATTCTGGTGGGATTTGTTGCTGATGAGCTCCTTCACCTCCTCATAATTGCCCAGCATGTTCTGAATTCGGCTTGACAACTCATCTTCTTTATTAGTCTGCAACAGAAGAACAGAGAGGGGGAAATTTAAAAAGAACAGACCCCTGTACCCCAAGAAATCCAGCTCAAGAAGAGGCATTCTTCAGGATCTTATTTTAATCACCGTGTATCACCACAAATGAAAATTATTCAAGCTCATCTTGATCCTGCATGCAGTCTTTCCAAAGCAAGTGCAACCGCTCTGGTCAGTATCAGTTCTTCTGAGCCAAGACCATAGGTGGGCCTGCAGCCTTCAGGAACACTAACATCAGACCCAGTTTCATTCACGGCTGCAGGCAGACAGGCAGCCAAGCTGCTCCTGCTCTTGAGCACTCTCCTTCGAACTCCCAGACTACAGGAGGCCCCCAAATGAACCTGTCCAAAGTCTGTGCTTACATACGGAACTTCAAGCACATACTCTGATGAATTTAAATTAAGCAGGTGGGAAGATGCTGTGTTTGCCCATATCACGCTCAAGTCTGCTATACCATATGCAGAGGCCACAGCTCTCCTCTCCCACCCCAACCCTCCTTCCTCCTCTTCCTCTACCATGTGCCACCTGCCATTACCTTGTAGGGTTCTGCGAAGAGGGGAGTCTTCTCGAGGAACTTGTCTCTCTCCTGCAGAGCCTCCTGATTCCGCCTCTCTTTCTCTCGGATACGCAGCAAGTTTCTGTCCTCATTGTACAAGCTTTAGGAAAGAGAAAAAGAAAGGATGGTTAGAACTTTACAGCAGTGTTATCAACAAGTATCTACTTTGTGCAGAAATCATGGTTTTCTGACAATGGTATATGTCCAGCATAAAAGTAATTTGGAAATCCACAGGGCGGATATCTGACAAATCAGTTATGCCAAATATTTGCTGTCCTGCACAGTAATGTCACATACAAGTTACATGTAGCAGGCATGTTCTCAGTGACTTCTACTCCTGATACCACGAATTAAGAAGGGTGGGAAGGGAAAAACTATCCATCCATTTAATTGTGAAGCATAAACTTAGAAGTCAATGTGAGGATAAGCACATGAACTGGCACATCCAGTTTCAACAATGGATGTAAAAACTACCATTCTTGTTCTCCTCCAGACTTCCACTCCAACTCTTCACCTGAGAGTAAAGAATCCACTATTTTGAAGATGTCGCCGCTTTCAGAGCTTGAGCTTTGTCTACTCTACAAACAGGCTTGAAAACTTACTCTCTACTTTAAATGGACATTTGGAAAGCTGCTTATCTGGCAAACCATGTAGTTGCATTTAAAGCAATCATGCTTTTTAAAGAGAAGGTCTCAGAAGTTTGGAAGACCAGGTTGAAACACCCTGTTCCTCCTCAACCACATACGCATGCACTCAATTCCACCAGCCCCACAACAAAACAGCAATAAAGTTGTGTCTCGTGCACAGCAGGATGACTTCATGAAAAAACAGACCCTTTAAACTACATCTCCTCTGTGAAATACTACTGCAAAATAAGAGAATCCATTTCTCTAATGCTTATGGACACTCGGGAAGAAAAATCATGCAGGTACAGTATATGGATGCAGACTTTTCTCTCCTCTCCTATTTCTACTCTACTGTACACATACAACTCCTATGTTCTTCGTAGTACTTAACTTCTTAAGTGTCCCAGCTTGGAAGGGAAGAGCCTTGTCTTCCCCACCAGTGACATCTTCTCAAATACCACACCAATAATCATCTACAGAAAGTTTAATTATCCCTAAAGGAGAGGCAGAGGGCTTGCTTTGCTGGAGGTCTGACTACTGCAGAGGCGGTTTCCTGACTCAATGTGAGCTCTGGAAAAGGATGCTGACTGACGGCAAATTTCCATGTATGGGACAGTGACACAAGTACCTCCTTGCTGCAAAGACAGAAAAAACATATTCAGGGGATGGAGCGTGCACTTTTAAAATAGTTTCCAACTTTGTTAGTGCTGAACTTTTTCCAAACATAGCAAAACAGAATTTTCCAGTAGGCTCTATGTAGCCCACTTCTGCAAATGAATTAAACAATTTTTAACATTTAATAAAAAAGGAACCACAGATCACTGATTCAGTAAATATACACAATCCTTCTGTTACAAACAATATAAAATAGAAGCATTTCTTCTATGCATCTGATGCCATTTCGCACGTGAGCAATTTCCTATCTACAATCAGTCAGTTGGTCAGCTGTCCTGTGTGTGCCAGGGAAGCTTTGTGCAGCTAGATATGGGAGATGCCAGCTGCAGAAGACAAAAAATTAGGAGGAATATAAAGCAAACTAGAAGCAATTTTGTCTACATCTACTACTTGAAATGGTATGCGTACAATGCATTTCATGTTGACAGCATTTTTTAAACATTATCTGTTCAAGTTAGCTGGAAAATTTTTACTCAATGAAACACCATTTTCCAAACATTCCAGGAAGTAAAAAATGATTCTGTAAATATCCTTTCTATATACCTCAAAAAAATTCTCTTAACAGCAAACGTGAAAAAACTATAAAAGATGGTTTAACAGCCAAGACACTGGCTTTTAGCATGAGAGAGACCTCTGAAACCTCTTCTTCAATCTGTGACAGCATGGCCCAGTGTCAGGAACACCAACACCGACTGTAGAAGAAACTTTTCTCTGTTTTGCCAGGTGCAACTTAACTGGGATCAGTCAGCTCCTCTTCCCCCACGGGTCCCCAGCGCATTTTCCCCATGGCTGCACAAGCACTCAAGCCAACACAGAAGGGAGGGCAAAGGAACAAAACTGCCACCCTTGGTGGCAGTACTCGCTTCTTGCCTCTTTGCCCTGCAGTATCTTCCCTTAATTATACAACTCTCCTGCAAGGAGCTCTTCGGATGTGTTTGGACTAATCCAGACTGTTACCGCAACCAGGTGCTCAGCTCTCCCCCACCCACCTTGACTTTTTCCCTTTTGAGGCTACCACCAAGTATGTTTTTGAGCCTCAGGATAATATTCAGTGCAATACTGAAGGTAAAAAAGGACAATCTTAAGTTAGTTTTAACTTCCCCTCATTTAGCATCAGCTGTTTTCCCAGTCATGTTTTTCCATCAGTTCTTCAGCCATAATTTTCATCATTCAATAGACAGAGGGACATATAGGAAATTAAAAGACATAAACGGGATCTACTTTTTACAAGCGTGACAACTGTGCTAAAGAGAGCAAAGCTCCTTCTGCTGCTTCATGTCTTTTGAAACACCCATTTTGGTCTGTACAACGCTGCTGACATCTCAGCCTGCCCTGTTACTATTCCTGTCTCGATCTACACCACGAATGCCAAGCACTCAGACCTACACAGTACTTTTCAATACAACTGCAACATCAAACATACATACTTGGTTTTGTTTGTTTTCTCCCTGGTGCTTATTAAATTACTCATGGCTTTGGCTGGAGTACACAGCACACAGAGATATTGCGCCAACTTTCCCCAAAATAGATTTTGCTACTTGCAATCCACAGATGGTCGTGGCACACTTTGGATCCAGGGCTCCCAGAGACAAGCCGCTGAGCTGGCAGAGCTCTCTGCTGAATCCCAAGGTGGTCAGAAATGAAAGAGGTTTGAAATGCTCCTCTAAACAACACGTAAGGACAAATGCCACAGCCAATGCATTTCTTTTTAATACAGGTTGTTTTAAAATGAGCCGCTCTCATTGTATCTTCCCAGGTAAGAGACTACTTGCCTCTTTCAGGGGAGCAGAGAAAGACATAAAAGCCACAAGACAGAACACAAGTCTCTTGGGGAACAGTGCCAAGACTAAAAGAGTAACTTCTAACAGACTTGTTCCCAACCTCCTTAGTAACCTCAGTTACTTTTCAAAATGTCACTACTAGAGCATACCACATCCCTTTGTAATATGCATTATTCAGTAAGGCAAATGCAATAGTATTTGAATACCTGAGACCTTTCAAGGTGCACTACCGTAGTAGTGGCCATTCCTATAAAACACTGAGGACTTTGAGCAACAGCCTCCTTACGCTACTAGAGCCAGGCTTGCAACGACTATTGCTATCTTGTAATGACTGCACTACTCCTGCTTGTCTAGCTTTCACCAGTAATCTAAAATTTGCTCCCCAATCAGCTTCTTCACATAGGATTTATTACCAAGGAGATAATGTAGATAAGTTTCTTAAACAACAAAAAAACCACCCAACCCCCCCCCCCAAAAAACCCAAACCAAAACAAAATGATACTTAAGATGGATCCAGTTAACAAGCTGGGTACCATTTCCACACACCACAGATGTGGTGTGATGGCTGACAGGGGGAGTTAGTGGGGATCCACACGTTCACCTGCGTTCTCCCCTTTGTATGACAAACCTATACAGAAGATGACTTGGTATTAACAGGCTTTTTTCTATGGTTGCTGGGTAAAAAGGGCAGGATCTGTAAACTATTCAGATTACTATTCTTGCAGGAAAATACAGAACAGCACATTATATCAGCAGTAAACCAAGACTGAAAAGCATTACTGGTGATGCACAAATATCAGTGGAACAATGCGTGTGTCTCCCTGGCTGGATGAGCACTGGGAGGTTGAACCACTCCGCAGCGAGACCCTGCTGCCAAACAAACAAGTGAAAATTCTGAGCGAGAGGTTTTGTGTTTTGTTCGGCTGTTTCAACCTGTAGAACAGGGAGGGGAGCCAAAGCCCACTGAAATCAGCAGAAGATTTCTTATTGGTTCCAATGGACTTTGTGTTGGGCAAGGAGAGCGCATTCTTCAGTCATGGAAAACAGGCCTGACCTGGGACACGCAGGAGCAAACCTCCAGCAAAACGAAGGAAAGTCATCATTTGGACATTACACAGCAGCTCACAAGGTTCAGTTTCTGCACCTCGCAAAAAAAAAAAAAGAAAAAAGAAAACAAAGCAAAAAAACCTCCTCACCCCAAAACAAACAACCCTGAAATATTAAAAGTTTATTTGAGTTCATAAGTGCTAATCACAAACCAAAGCATTAGCATAATATTACTACTCATATATTTTTCGTCCTCTTTACAATAACATAAAGTCTTAAATATTAAGACAAAAGAGAACACGTATGTGCACATATGGGCACAAACAAATATTCACTGGAAAGGAGGTAAGCAGACACGTTGGAAGAACTGGGGAAAACTGGGCTATTTTCATTTGTTCTCCCAGGATAAAATCTGCTATCAGCACTGCCCAATCAGGGCTCTTGCTTTTTCATTATGCCGTGTTGTAAACGTCTCACTAGATTGCAACTTAGAGCAAGAGAAGCCCATAAACTTGCAAATAGTTTAAAAAGTAGCAGGAGCAATAAAAAAAATAAAATAGAATTAAAACACACACACACACACAAAAACCAACCAAAAAACCACTCACTCCAAGCTGCATATTATGACCATGCAAATTGTTTTCTACTAAAACCCTGTTTTACCTCCATGTGGAATTACAGATATCCTTCTATTTCTGGGCTGGCAAGCATCCAAATTCAGAGTAATCAAACTGTTTTGCTGAGAGATTCCAATTACATTCAAATAAAAAGGAAACCCTAAACAACTGTAACCTGTGTCTTTTGTTAACAATAATACTCACAATGAGAAGGAGCTATCTTTCCTACATGAATTCCGACACCGAAACATCTTACATACCACTCGCTGCAAAAACAGCGGCTGCGATACCTCTAAAGGCCTTTTCTTTCCCTGAACCTTCCTTCATCCCGAGCTCTCTTCCCAGCAATAAATTATTTTTAAAGAGCGTGTGAAGAGAAGGAGAGGAGGGACACCTCCTTTTTGTCATAATGCCAGCTCCTGCAGGTTTAAAAGCTGACGACCGTGCCCGCGGCAGGGCAGCCTTGCCGAGATGGGTTTTCTCTCGTGCACAGGACCGCTGGGCGCTGCTCAGCACGGCCACCCGTGCGCTGCCACACTGCACACCTCTTCACGCTGTCACGGGGGCTAGTGGCACAGGCTGCTGGCCACACACCACTGACTGCTCCTTCAGCCAGGCGAGAGGCCATTCCCCTCCCCTCTGCAGTTCGGGGTTGCTGTCTACTCTCTGCCTCTCCCCTTCTGAAATGGATCTAACCAATTCTCCTTCTGAGTTTTCCTCCAACTCCAGTGCATAGAAGGATGTAGTTTTAAAAGCAGAAGGATAAGGGAATAAACACTGAGTAGCTACTTATTTGGTTACGCAGTTGAGAGCGCCAGCCCTCCCATCTCTTAAGTTACAGAGAAACACTTAAACTACCTGAAGACAACAGCTAAAACTCATTTTAATTCATATTATTTTATCATGTAGGTGGTTAGTTAAAAACAAGTAAGTCGTATTGCACTAGATGGCATTCCTGATTCAGAGAAGCATCATCGGCTTGCTACTGAAGTGTCCACTGAGTAGTCACTCCAGTCCCAGCATCTGTGGAGACACTGTTTCCTGGACAAAAGGTTTCTTGGTGAACCCATTAACCTGACCATTCAGGATATTTGTCAATATGGTCTTCAAAGCTTTTGAAAACCTGGGCAATGATGTAACTCGTAACACCACACAGTTTCCCCAAAGTCGGTGTTAGGAAGCCAGGCAGAAAGCAGTGGAGAACCACAGTCAGTCCAGGCCCTGTGTGGAGCCATGCCAAGAGGAGAGGAGGTCTTCCCAGCCTGCCAGGTGCCATCAGAGGAAACCCATGCAGCAAAGCCACCTGCCAGGCTCCAGCGAGCTGTCCCTGGCGCGTGCAGGGATGGAGCCCCAGCCTCGCTATTGCCAAAGTTCCAGGGTGAACCCCAGCTCCTGTTCTTCAGGAACCTCTCCAGATTAGTGGCTTTGATACTTGGATTTTCCTAGAATGGGAACTCAAAAAACTTCAAAACTAAAACCACCCCCAAGCTCTTCCTTACTGATTTGCGAAAATGCTTTAGGAAACTGGACCTTCAGGCTTCGCATCGAGATGCAAAGCACATAGGAGCCTGGGAGCTGGGGGGCTCCACAGTCCTACCCCCTCCGTCTTTAGGGGGGAAACAGTTCAAAATTTGAGAGTTAAAAATAGTGCTGCACTCTGCAGCTGGGCTACACTTGATGTGTCACCAGGAAAACACAAGTGCACCGTATGTTCTAACAGGCAGGTAAGATTGAATGTCTGCCCTGAAACATTAGTTCAGTCTCAATCATCTTAAATATGCTCCACAAGAAGTAAACACACGCACAAATTCCCCCTGCTTCCCCCCAAAAAACCCAACAGATCATGCTTTGCTACACACTGAAACAGTAAAATTCTCCTAGGCTCTAAGCAGCCCAGGCTGGAGAGGGTAGACTGCTGGCTCCAGTAGTAAGAGATCTGGTTCAGAAAGTTCTGCAAAGCATCCAACACCCTGACCCATGACATCATCCAGGCTTGTGTCTGTAATAGGAACTGTGAAAATACCAACGTGCTCTGAAGCCGCTCTCAGTGACACGACAATCCTTACCATGGAGCTTTAAATGCTGATCTGTGACAATCCAGCCCATGACAACATTTACAAAAAATAGACTAGTGCAGGAAGAACAACTGCCTCTCCTCTCATCCTGCATGTTCTCTGAACAACAATAAAAACCTGCTTTAGTTTTAACTGTAGTAAGATCTGTTGCTGGCTCCCAACAGGAATTATTCCAGCAGAATGGAAGGGGGTGGAAAAAGGGTAAAATCAAACACACAAACGATGTTCGCTTCCTTCTGAAAATGCAGAACCTGCAAACCATCAGGACTCTGCATTGGGTCCTGATGGGATGCACCCACGAGTGCTGAGGGACCTGGCAGATGTCATTGCTGGGCCCCTCTCCAACATCTTTGAAAGGTCCTGGAGAACAGGCAAGGTGTCTGAGGACTAGGGGAAAGCAAATGTCATCCCAGTCTTCAAAAACGGCAAGGAGGACCCATGAAACTACAGACCAGTCAGCCTCACGTCCATCTTTGGAAGATGATGGAATGGCTCGTTCTAGGCATCATCTCAAAGCATATGGAGAAAAAGAAAGCTATCAGAAGTAGTCAACATGGATTCACCAAGGGGAAATCATGTCTGACTAACCTGATAGCCTTCTACGATGGCATGACTGGATGGCTAGATGAGGGGAGGGTGGTGAATGTTGTCAACCCTGACTTCAGCAAGGCTTTTGACATAGTCTCCCACAGCATCCTCGTAGGTAAGCTTAGGAAGTATGAGTTAGATGAATGGACGGCAAGGTGTATTGAAAACTGGCTGAAAAACAGAGCTCAGAGGGTCGTGATTAGGGGCACAGAATCTAGTTGGAGGTCTGTAACAAGTGTAATCTCCCAGGGGTCAGTACTGGGTCCAGTCCTCTTCAATATTTTCATCAATGACCTGGATGAAGGGATGGAATGTACCCTCAGCAAGTTTGCTGATGATACAAAACATGGAGGGGTGGCTGACACACCAGAAGGCTGTGCCACCATCCAGCGAGACCTGGACAGGCTGGAGAGCTGGACAGAGAGGAACATGATGAACTTCAACAAGGGCAAGTGTAGGGTGCTGCACCTGGGGAGGAGAGGGGACAACAGAGGGCTAGAAAGATGACAAGGGGCCTGGAACATCTCCCTTACGAGGAGAGGCTGAAGGATTTGGGGCTTTTTAGTCTGCAGAAGAGAAGGCTGAGGGGGGATCTGATCAAGGCTTAGAAATACTTCAAGGGAGGGTGTCAAAAAGATGGGGCCGGTCTTTTTTCAGTGGTGCCCAGGGACAGGACAAGAGGAAATGGGCACAAACATGAATGTAAGAAGTTCCACCTAAAGATGAGGAGGAACTTGTTTGCTGTGAGGGTGGCAGAGCCCTGGCAGAGGCTGCCCAGGGAGGTGGTGGAGTCTCCTTCTCTGGAGACATTCAAACCCGCCTGGACACATTCCTGTGCAACCTGCTCTGGGTGGACCTGCTTTGGAAGGGGGTTGGACTAGATGATCTCCAGAGGTCGCTTCCAACCCCATATCATTCTATGATTCTGTAACCTCTTCCTCCAAAACAGTAAGAGAGAACATTTCTTTTAGGACAACTGCAGGAAATCGTAAATTTATTGAAGCTGTTTTGTCATTAAAATGGACTTTTTATCATGGGAAGCTGTCAATTAACATTTGTCAAGATTGAGAAACATATTCTTGTTTAATTTCAAGGCAAGACATATAACCCCCAAAGAAGATTAAACAAAAATCACATGGATGTACTGCAACAGCCTTGCTGTAGCATCCTGGCTCTGCTGGTCTAAAAGTCTCCGTGGAAGAATCGCCACCAATTTCTACAGCCAGGATCACAGCTACAAAGATTAAATATGCTGTTTCATTCATCACCCCATCATCTTGAAAAGAAACATGGATAAGCACATGGCACAGGAAGTTACTGAGCAACTCAGAACATAGATGTGCTCAGCACTCACACTGTACCACCGAAGCAGCTTGCCTGACAGTGTCTGCAACAAAAGTAGATGAAAGGATAACATTAAACTTAATACCAAACAGTTTCAAAAATGCCTCGTCCTACCCTTTGCTTCCTTTCCATTACGGAAACATTGTCAGGTTGTGACTGGCTGGATATCTTAACGTTCTGTTTCACATCAAACACTATTTCACAAAACATACACAGTTGGAACAGAAACAAGTAAGAAAACATACGGCAGAAGTGCAACAGATGGTACCATTAGTCAAGTATTTTCTGCATCACCATTCACCAGCTTTGGTACACGCTTTCCAAAAACACTTATTTTCACACTGGAGAAGTTGGAATTTGTTTTTCAAGTTTTTGCTTCCTTCAATTCATCAAGTCTATCCAGCCCTGTTCACTGACTGTACGATGGCAGCATTAGACAGCTGAGCAAGAGATCAAGACCTCACAGCCCATCCGTACTTCCATGAAGATTGTAAGAAACCTCCTGGCAAATATTTTTCAGCAAAAATAATGTTGCAAGGAAATCCAGTACTGCAAGCTTTCCTTCAAACCATATGGAAAAATGAAGCTGAATACATCTCTTCTTACATTTTAAATACACAGCTCTCTGGGTTACACCAAAAGACTGAAGTGGAGAATGGCTTGGATGTTATAACAAGCAGCAGGAAAACTTCCAGATTGCTTAAGTAGAAGCTAAGTTGCCTGTTGCCAGAAAAAAAAAAATAAAAAAAATCAGTTCTACCTATGTAACATTAAGCATCTTCTCACTCTGCCTCATGGCAATCTTTGGGTTCAAATTCTTACTTATTCGTTTCCTATCACTGTTGCCAAGTTTAAAAATATATTCATTACTCAGCCACTAAAAGGTTTTTGCTTCCTTTCAGCATCAATAGGCCTTTCTTCATCAAGCAGTTCCCAGGAGTAAGCCCGAACATTTCCTGAGAAGAGATGAGCCCCCGCAGCGCCCAGTGACTTTGGCAGGAATTGGGAACTCTCAGATGTTCTTCAAACAGAAGAACTGAACCTAAAACCCAAATCCTCAAATAGCTATGCACTTTAAAACACACTCCAGGTCTCAGAGCAGTGTTTCTCAGCTTATGGCCTACAAACCATTGAAGGCTCAAAAGAAGAAAAATAAGATTTGTGAAATAAACAAATGTTAACCACCTCTTCTCTGTCTGCTCAAAAAAGGCAAACAAATGAAAGGTTTATTACTCGCATTCTCCCCTCACACACTGAAATGTTTAAAATCTAACTTTTATTTCGTTGTAAATGAAAGCCATTTAAACAATATCACACTAGACAGGCCTTGGACACTTTCAGAAAAGCTGTGGCACTCTCCAGCTGAAAATCCTTCCAACGGGAGTGCGCCGAGCTTCCTCTGCCTCCCCCCATCCATGGCGACTGGAGCTCTCATACCGGAGCCAACCGTGCCTCCGTCTCCACAGACACACCAGCTACCCTGTGAGCAGAAAGCTTTTGGTTGCGGGAGACAAGGCAGCCTCCCAGTGAATACGTTAAGACAACCAACCAACCCCCTCCTGAAGTGGTAAAGCCCCCAGAGGCCAGAATGCAGCACATAATCAGAGCCTGTTAGGAGAAGGATGCTCCCAACAAAAAGCAGGAGCTCGTGCTGAGGGACAGCCTCACTTAACAGCCACATACAGCAGCAACTTAGAAAATTGGGAAAAGTGTGACAGTTACTTCAGTTTATACAATCTTCACTTACTTACCTTCAATAACAGCACTTAACTACGCTGCCGTAGTCAAAGCACCTGAACAAACCAAGAAGCAGTCTCTCCACTTGGGATGCCACAGAAATGAAGTCTCTAAAGAAATCCAGGCTTTCAACCTCACCCCACGCTCGCTGATGTTAATGGAACGCTGTCAGAAAAGGTGCTAATTATAAGTTACACAGGGAACACAAAAGTTGTCATTCTCCATCTAAATGCAAATACACAAGGATGGCTTCTAAGAAGGTGTGGATGTGTGAAGCATAATTACAAGGAGAGCAGACGAGGCATTGGAACAACGATGAATTTAAAGCTTTGTTTGATCTGGCTGTGGCAGGCAAAGGAGGAAATGCAAAAAATTTAAATCACCAGTTACGTGCAATGAAAAATCCTGACCACCTCGTAGAGACAAGGTGTTCTGTACACAGCAGCCTAATTCATCAGGCACGCATCTCAGGATTTTCCCAAGCCAAGTGAGTGGTCCGACGGCCTTTCAGTCCTGAAGGTACCTATGTCTTTTTGGGTAAGTGAGTAAAGATGTGCAACTCAAATGCTATTTCAGCCATTGCATATGCACGGGAAGGTTCAGTCAAAGCTGCTGGTGTCTTGGCGGCAGCACTGATGGAGCAGCTCTAGATGTGCAGCCTAGGATGGGACCTGAGTGCAGAACCGAGATCTGAGATCTCAGACCAGGGTCCAAGAACCCCCTCACAGCTGCACGTCAAGAAGCCTTGGTTGTGGTGACCCAACTGTGACAAGACTGAGCTTACATGTGAGCAGCTTTTGCAAGCAAGAGGAGTCCATTCATGTCTCTTCTCACTCCATCAGCAAGGACCTTCTTGATTCGGTCAGGAAGCAGAGAGACTGCCCAAATGACTGGGGTCACTTTGCAGAGGCGACAGTGAAGAGTTCTAAACTTCACTCTTTGTATCAAAACGGGAGAGTTCAGTCTGTCTCTGCAGTTACACTCCTGTGTTGCACAGCTGAGCAAACATTTTCACACACACCTCCAGAGGCACTCCCCCAGCCTGCTCTCAGACCCCAGACCAACCTGGTTACACTCAGCCAGTACCTTGAGAAACGCACACCCACATCCCTCTGAGAGCCTGTTACATCCTGACTTTGTCTGAGAATGGCTCTGTTTGGAGAAACGGCATTCCCTGCTGAGCAGACCCTGTCCTAACAGGGAGGAGATTCTGAGTCACCCACCATCACTTGTCTGCAAAAAGGCCCGAGGAAACGATCGCACTAACAGAAAAGCCATTTACCCTTCAAAGGTACTTACATCATGCCTTCCTAGATCAAAGGCTGTTGGAAGTAAATACAAGGCTTGGCACTATCAATAAACATATGGGGTGTAACCTTTCTACCAGAATGTAAACTTTGGGTCTATTTGGAAGTTTAGCTCAGGGAGAAAACATGTACTGTCAAAGCACAGGAAAAACAGATTTCAAAGGCCAGCCATTCTGTTCCTCCGCCTGCTGCCCCCACAGCAGTCATGGAGCCAATTCACATTCTTATCCCACTCCATTCTGCTTCTCTTCTTTCAAGTGGTCCCACACTCACATCATTTCTAAGCACTTCCTGCTCCCCTCCCAAAACCTGCTTCAGAACAGACTTCTTAGCAGATGGACACCATAGCCTTCATCAAGCACCATCCATCGCCCCAGTGACTGCAGGATCACATCTGATTTTTCATCCATCATTCTTCTTTCTTCTGGATTTGTCTTGGTGTCACCTTGCATTAGCTCAGGCCTAGCTCTGACAAGCCTTGGATGTTATCTTCCTGATGGTTCCTCTGAGTCGAGGCACACTCCTCCCATGTTTGCTTTCATTCCCATGAGAACAGCCCTGCTGATAACACAGCCTGGAGCATCTGCATTAACACCATCATCCCAAGTGCCTCTACACAACAGAGAAAGCATCACCAACATTTTCTCTTCCTTCTAAGCCCCAAAAGGCCCACCAAATGACCAAAAGACATGAGCTGCCTGGTTGAATCAAGCTAAGGGTAGCTTAGCTTGAAACAATTAGGAAACGTTGTTGATTAAAGGCCACAGAACACTTTTCATGTGAGCAGAACAGAACTTTTCACTGACATACCTGATGGCTGTAAACATCTTGGAAATTCCTATGCACAGACTTACTGTAGTAACTCACCACTCTTTGCATATACTGTGTTGCTTAGAAATTTCTCTGGATTGCCTAAGAAACAGCCAGAAATAGGCAGATGCTAACATTAAGGGGACAAGCAGGTAAAAGACATCACTAAATAGGTTTGTTTAGTTTACAGAGGAGCACATACTTGGTGGATGGGTTTATATCCTTCCATTCTTCTCCTTTCCCTTTTCCTATCCTGAAAAGCACGTTTCCTGAGTTGACACTGCCTTTTTTTTTTTTAAAAAAAGAAACTAACGTGCTCATTATTCTAAGATAACAAACACAAAACAATTTCTTTTGATAGAGCATAGTACGACAATCAACACAAGAATTCTGTTTAATTTTTTTTTTCCAATAGAGTACTATGAAAAATGAGATTTTTATACAGAAGATGCAGTCAATTTTGCATTTAAAATGCTGTCTATAGAGGGTCATTTCTGATTAAGCACTCAATATACACATATAATGACATCTCATATAAAGCTACACCCCAGTAGCAAGCTTTACCCAGTTATGAACAACAAATTATCAACAGCTATGCAAAGATATCCCTAAAAGCCTGAGTAACTTTTACCACAAAAAATAGCTATTTTTTTTTTGTCTTTTTACCTACCAAGTGCCACACACGCCCGGATAGCAACCTCACTAGCACTTATACCCATGAACATATTTTTATTTGCCTTCCTAAAGCCAGTAGAGCTCCCCACATAAGAACTGTGACACATTTCCAGCTCAAAGCCCAGACTTCTACCAAATATTGCACATTTTAAAAAAAGTACACAAAGCCCTCAAAGTGTCACAAACACCTCTACAGAATTAATGCAAAAAATGATGTGAGGAAATAATAAGGAAACAACAGAGGAAAGAGAGAGGGAGTAAGTCACAGAATTTTCTCCAGGGTTTCTTCTCCCAGAAGAATGCCATACCTCGAGAAACCCTCCAAAAGAAGTGTCATGGGCAAGGGAGAAATTACCTGTAATGATGTATGATCATTTTGATTTCCTCAGATAAGGAGGAAAAGAAATGGACACGGTTGAAAAATACATTCACACAAAGTGCAACCCCTTTCTAGGGCTAATAGGGCTGATATTGCTCCACCCAGTCTAAACATGACAACACAAAGTGACTTTAAAAGGCAGTGACCTAGGACCAAATCTCACTAGGGAAAGCGCATGTTTAAGTAACCACAGACGTACTGTAGTAACCCAGTGTTGCAAAAGAACTGTTGTCATAGTACAGAGTCTTCTGAAAAAGCAACAATTCTTCTATTTAAGTGTCCTGCCTAGAGTCTGATTTTGTTAAAAACTTGCTGCAGTTAAGATAAATCCCCATGTAGCCACAGTCCAGCTTTTATACCAGTTGCTTCACGTGCAAACTCATCCTGAGCACAAGATCAAAATCTCCTTCTTCTCAGAAGTGACTTTTTCCCATTTTTTTATGGATCTGAAAGTCAAAAGCAGCCCTGTATTATCCCCAACCTGCCACAGGGCAAGCACAGGCATGCTGGCAGCAGGGTAACAAGCCACTGTGCTCAGTCAGCTGCCCCGGTGGCACTGCCCTGCCCCATAACAACTGCCCCGGTGGCACTGCCCTGCCCCATAACTGCCCCGGTGGCACTGCCCTGCCCCATAACAACTGCCCCGGTGGCACTGCCCTGCCCCTGCGGCACCCCAGCCTGCTGCAAGGTAGTGGATTTTTCCCCTTTATGAAAGCAGAGGTAAAGCACTTCACAACTGCCATGAGTTATGAATGTATAAATGAGCTCAAACGTGGCCACGTCAGAGCAGCACAGCGGCAATTTGTTTGGACAAGGCAGTGTTCGGTGTTCACGATGGCAGTAAGAAACTTTAAGGTGAGCACACGCGTTGGTGACCCAGCTTGACGCCTTCTGCTCTCCACCAGCACGACTCCCACCGCTCCGAACAACAGGCTGTCCTGCCACGTTATCCATTCCCCTCTTGATTATCTACAGGCCGCTCACCACAAAAACAATCGTGCAATTCTCCCCGTTGTTTAAGTCAGCCTGAGACACGTAAATAAATCTAACTCGAGCGTTAGCTTACAAACCCCAGCTCAGGAAAATGATGTGACTGAAGTAAAAATTGCTGGAAGAGTGCCAAAACTCAAGTTTTGTTAAGCCCAGCTGGATCCTCTAGGATTCTGCACTTCAGAAAATGCTTACTGCAGGTGCAAAAAGTCAAATGAAGTAAATTTTCTACTTTAAGTGGATATACTTTTTATTTATGGATTTTACAGAACTGGCTTCCTAAATGCTATTAAAAAAAAGAAAACATTTCTCCACCACACCAAGGAAGAATTTTAACAAGACATATAGTTAGTAAAAAAGAAACTGAAATGTTTAGTGAGCAGCTGCTTCACGTGCCTGTATTTTAAATCTATCCTCACATAGCACTCCTCCTCACACACTAACATCCCTGTGCACCCAGCCAAGTACGTCACTGGTTTTCCATAGGAACCTGCTACCAGCTGACCTTGTCCACGCTCTGCTGAGCGGCTCACAAGCCCACCAGCTGCCCTGCCACACAGCCCACAGGTACCACATCACACATCTACTGCCACACGGTGCATCACACCCACATTCAATTTCGGCACCGTTTCTCCACAGAGAGCCCTTGCACACTCCCCACACCGTGTCACGCGGGGGGAGCACCAGTCTCGGCATCGCTTCCTCTTGCTTTGCACAACACGCAAGCGCACACATCACAACTGATCTTTTTCAATGCTCCTCAAGGCAGCAGAACCACCCTTACCATTGCAAAGCCTGTTCCCTTAAACGCTTCCAAAAACCCCCAATGTTTTTCAAAGACCCGGCTTCATCCAGCCTTTCCCAAATGCCGTCAGACAGTTTGCAAGCCTGGCAGCAAGGCGGCTGCAGAGCCTGACAGCCCTTCACCTTCTATTTCCTGCACGATCCAAAGGGTCCTCCTTTCTACCTCCTGCTACCGTCCCAGCTGTGGGCTAATGCGGTGCTGGGGGAGATGGTGTCAGGGAGAACTTTGTAGAGTGGGGTTGATGGTTGGACCCGATGATCCCAAGGCTCTTTTCCAACCTGAACGATTCTATGATTCCAATGTGTTCCCCTGAAGCCCGACACCTTAAGGCAAATAAAGCCCCACATAAAAAGGAATGTAACATCAGCCTTCGCATTCGTTCCTTTCACGACTGCAAACCTGATGTTTTTTAACGAATAAAATACACATCAAGCTATCAGCGGTTTCATTTGCTATGAAGCATAACAAAAGCAAAGCTGACAAACGTGAGCATTTGAAACTGCCTCAGAAATATGGATATCTGAAATTCTGCCTCCTGAACCTTCAATACCCTGCAACTTATTAAGCACATGAGCAAATCTATAATATTTTTTGTGAAACACACTCTCTATGTAAAATCCTTCCCAAAGAATTGGCTAAATCAGACCTAGCGTGCAATAAACAGTAACATGACAGTACTGTAACTCATTTGAGATTAAGAAAACAGTAAAGAATATCAAAGACCAAAATTCTTTCATACTTTCACAGGAACTAGGAGCAAACAACTCATGCATGAATGAAAAGGTTTCCTATTTTTTTGAGTTTTCTACTTACATAACAGCGTGTACCGAGTAACAGGTTGGACAACTCTTATCTGCAATGCAAGGACTAAATAGGAACAGAAGAGATTAGCAATGTTTGCAGAAAAGATCTGTTCATATGTTGAAAAGCCTATTTTAAAATCTTTCCTGCAGTCTCTGCCAGACTATAATTATTCAAGAAGCATTTCCTGATTTTCCCATCTACACAGACAAGCACCTGCTAATTTTCCTACGGTTTGTAACTGCTGATCGATTTTATTACAAGGCACACATGCTCCATATCTGAGTATCTCTCCATGCTGGAGTTTCATATTGCATTCAAATCATTAGCCTGATGTCTATGTAACAAAGCATCTCATTGTCGTTCAAAAGGACTTGGCAAGGGTTCAGACTGTCCAAGAGCAATAACCCATGGCAGGGTGCATTAGGCAGGTACCGATGCATGCCTAATGCACGTTGCAAAGCCTATGCCACTCCAAAATAAACTCTGAAGTAGCAGGGAAAAGTAAAGATAAGCTTTTAAAAAATATTTACATGCAGTTCATTTTACACAAGCTATTACTTCTAGCAACTACAAAAAGCTTCTCCTTTAACAGAATAATTTTTAAAAGCTACAAATACTTTTTTCCTTCAAATGTGTCAGAATTAAACACATTTATTCAAAATCTTTCTATTTTCAAATTGAAAAAAAAATAACTAAAAAAAATAACTTTCCTGATCAACATTCCCTGATAATCGTGCTCTGTTCTGGAGAGCACACAGCTGTACACCAAACCAACTGCCAGCTAATCTTTTTTCACCTGCCACTACCTAACCCAGGTGAAATACCCAACAGACAGATACAGCTTCTGTAAGGACCGATGTGACTTGAAAGAATTGCAGCAATACCAAAAAAATGATAATGTCAATATGCCTTTGAGCCCATCTCCTCTACTGCTTAAAAACATAGGTATTTTTTGTGGACCACGTAACACAGCAAAAGCCATGATTTTCACAGGGAGGCAGAGGGACAATGCATTTTCTAGCTGAAATGGCAAAGTACTACATGCCAGGAGTTATCTGCCAATAATTGGGCAATGTGCTGATTAATAGTTTTTCTGGGTTGCCTAAGGACAGTGCATGCATGAGTATCTTGCTACTATTAATTAATTGCTCTTTGTGCATTTTATCCTAGTGGAATTTACGTGTCCCACACAGTAAATACCCTGAATGAGGCAATTTCTACCTCCAAAAGCACTTACTATTGTCAGTTTACTTGCCCTGCTTAGTCTTATGCTCAGATTGGCAATAAATCACTGTTCTTAGCAGCTGAAGTGTTTAGAGTCTTTCATTCAATATTCTTTCCTCCTCACCGTCCCCCCCTGCAAGTACAGTAATCATGTGCTGAGTAGTCATTTATAGCACTGCAATTAAGAGATTGTTCCATTAGGCTTTGCATTTCTATCCAGTTTTATATTTCCATTAAAATCACTTTGTTAAACAATTGAGCAACTAACCTAAGTCAAGTGCAAGCGCCTCACCAGGCTTCTGCCTTCGCAGGCAGAGCCCCTGTGAAGCAGCCCAGGGAGTACTCTACCACCCTTGAAGGAAGTCACAGGCAATAGTGGCGGTGATTGCATGCCAAGCATGTGACCGTGGCTGGAAATCATCACCAAGGTACTGCAGGAATATGCAGAAGGAGTTTCACCAGGCATACGCAGTATTATTGTCCACTCTGCAGTGACTCGGGACATCTTCCAGGGACACAACACCTTCTCTGACAAAACCCATCAAAGCCTCTGCCCTTATGAGTATTTCCCTGGTAACGACCAACAGCCTCTGCACGTCCCCGTCCTCAATGCCACACCGGTGACAGACGGTTTGGAAGGAGAAGGAATCAGCACCACCTCTCCCTGGGGTTCCTCATCCCCTGCCCTCCCACACACGTTCCCAATGACACTTAGTCATCACCCCGAGCACGATGCAAGAGGTACACGCTTTGCTCTCTGAGGGACCAAGCCCTACTGTAACCATTGCCTCAAACTTCTGAAGAAGGTTTATAAATTCTTCCATGTAGGCTGCTGTGTTTTCCCTCACCCCCGACTCTGTCTAGAGCTACAGCCATTGCCAGCCACGGTAAGCCTCCGGAACAACCTGCTTCCCACCAGACAGCGTCCTGCGTCCTCACAAGGATGCACTTCCTCAGGATTGCTTCATCTCTCTGTAGTCTCTCACTGTCCTAGAGATTCATTAATGAAGCATCCACAAACACAATGAATAACAAGTCCAACACCAGCTAACACCCTAAATAACCCAAGTAACATCCAGCCAAGTCATTTGTAGAAAGCTAGGTATTTTCAAGAAAACACAAGCTGATCACAGAGATTTGGAATAACTTAGAATAACTAAATCTCCCTAAAATCTCATCATACACTTTCAAATATGTTCTGTATCTTTTTCATCTTACTCAATTGCCCTGTATTTACCAAACATGCAACCACAAAAGAGCAGACATTTTGCACAACAAACTTATTATGCATAGGTATGTCTGGAAGCCACTTGAAAAATGGGAGAAAGGAAAGAACAGAGAGAGACACTACTTCTGTATTTTCCTATTCCACCTGAAACTTTCCTTTTATCCATCCTCAGAAAAACTCTTCCAGTCCTTCCTGGCTAAGCATATTATGACTTAGCCCCACATTTTTTCACTTAACACAGCCTTGCTTAGAGATATGATGCTTGTAGCAATACGCACACCAGAGAAAGAACAAAGGAAATTGTACGGCTAATATCCCTCCCCTCTCCCACATCTCTTTTTCTGTCATGCACACATGTAGAAGTCATTCCTCAGTTTCAAGCTGAGAAGCAGGAACCCATTGTGAGCACCTGCTTATACACACACACATGCAAAAACCATCCTTGATGTAAAAGCTCCAAGTCAAGAATTCTTTTTGCTTGAGCACAGCTCTTTAACAGGTTTATTTCTTGAATTGGACTTGAAAGCTTAAAGCCAACGGAAACTAGAAAAACAGATACTGGTCTAAATTCCTCTATTCACCGAAGTAGTTTATTGCTTTGTAATACACAGCTTAAGCCTCTCAAGATGTGGAGGGAATGCATCAGCTAAGCATACATGCTGAAGACCATAATTTGGCCCCAAATGAGACAGACACAGAAAAACCCAGAGGGCCCCATGAGATTCAGAGCAGCAGCTGTAACACCACCTTGCACGTACACCCTGCTGAGCCCTGTCACATCGCCTCTTGCCGCTGCCTCAGCTTCCAGCACACCCTGGGCAGGCTGAACTCACACAAATCATTTCAATCCTCCTCTGGTTTCCTACTTTCTATCCAGACTTTGCTGAGCATCAGCAGGATCCCAGATCTTATCTGGTCAGTGCCTGCACCTCACTTGCACCCCATCTTACTTGCACTTGCTCACCAAAGGGACAGAGAAGAGGAAGGGGTGAAAGAAGAGTTCAAGGACTTTCTAAGAAAACTGCATGACTTAATTAAAGACCTTTTAAATGCATCATATTAACCCCATGACTATTACTGGTTTTTCAGCCCCCACACTCTAGCTCTTGGGTGTTCAGGGACTTCTCTAGGGGAAAGAAAGACACATTGAACAAACAAAACCACAACATTATTTGCTCACAGATTACTGCACATAAACAGTCTTTAAAGTTGCTACAGCCAAGTAAACATAGTTTATATCAATATCATCTGTACATTTCTGTCATTAGGCTGGAGGGAGGACGATGGCCCATTTTCAAGGAAGCAATTTTTTTAAAAAGGAAACCATTAACTTAATATGTGGTCAATGGACAAAGGAACAGGGAAGTAAAGAAGCCATTTTCCCCGTATTTCCCCTGTCCATAAGGTGCATACTTTTTCATCTCTCCATGCATGACACCCCTTGCCCACAAAATTAACAGCTAGAAAGCAAGGGACCATAGGAAAAAAAAATGTAAGGATGGCTAATATGGAAATCCACCTAAAACAAAGCAAAAGATGGGGCTGGGACACAAAGTGTTTTTTTCACAATACCTTCTTTTATGCAGCATTTCTCTCAGACATTTTCAAGAGGGGGAGTATTTTTAAACATGACATTTGAATCTTCCTTTTGCTCTATCTGAAAAAAAATTACTTTTTCTCCCCCTCTCCACTGCCAAATCAGCGCACAAATGACTACTGCCAAATCATAAAGCTACAGGCATCGGCACTCTTAAGGCAGCTGAGTGGAAATGGTAGCGAATGCAAGAGCCTTGCCTGAGAGACCATGCGCTCCATATGCGACTCTATAATTAAGTACAGCACAGATACAAAGTCCTGTATTTGGCCACAAAATGACACAAGGTTCAGCCCAAAGGACAGATGTCAACTAAATGTTCATTAGATTTAAAAATTAACCTAGATCACATCTGGCTTTATAAGTATTACTGGATAGGGATTTGGGGGAGGGGGAGAGGAAGGAGTTCTTTTTCTTTGTTTTGGTGTGCTTTTTTTTTAAATAGCACAGTTCCTAAGTTTTCATGATAAATTCTCTCACAAGTTGTTCAAATAGCAAAACAACATCAACACACACCAATATAGCTGCCAAAACTGAACCTGAGAAGCTTCTGGTTGCAATTATGAGATTATGTTATAATCACAAACTGTTTTAATTTATTTAAGAATTACAGAAAGCAGGTTCTGGCTGTGAAATGCAGTGTGAGGCTACATCAGCTGTCTGCATTGTAAGAGAAAGGAACAGCAATAGGCTCCCTGCACATAAATTCAGTCTGTCTCTCCAAAGACCTATGAAAAGGGGATGTGTAATGAGACCAACCTATCTACTGTAGGTCAGTTTGTCCGGTTTACTTAACTGACTCAGAAAGAAAAAACATTTTCCAAATCATTGGGAACCAGACTGATTCACATATTCAAGTAATGGAAGAACCAGCTTGGGAGCCAAGTTTTAATGCTGTAATTTCTGCAGACTGACAATTTTATCCATCCACTTTAATCTGCTGTCATCCTACTTGTGCAAAGTTGCACTATACATACACCGCAGCGTGTGCTCGGCTACATGTTAAGGTAAGCACAGAAATTCCAGTTTGGGGCTGCTCAGAACCAAGGTTGAGATCACCCCATTTACCCACTAAGAGTTTGAAACTGGTCTGGAAGGAAGAGGGAACAACATCAACAAAAAGTCAAGGACATTTTCAGAGGGAAAGCCTAGCCTTTGCTGAAAAAGAAAAACAAGCTGTTAACATTTTTTTCTTCTGCTTTCCCAAGTTAAATCCTTCCTCCCAAACAGGCCAAGTTGCCTTATAGGCACAATTCCATGTATCTCCATAGAAAGTCTTTTATAAGAAATTTGTTTCCAGTGTGGTTTATTCTTGCACAAAAGGCTGCAGTCTGTAGATAAAATATATAGCTATTCACAACCAAACCTTAAGCACACCTTTAGATGCAAAAATACTCCTTTTTGTGAGAAATTAATTTAAGCTAGTAACTTTCCTTTCAGCTGCTGTTATCAATGGTCCCCTACTAAGCTACAAAACTGCTCAATACAAACACTGGTAGCCTACTAAGAAAGTCTAGAAAGTAAAGCTTTTTTCCCCCAAAATGAAACTTGCTAAGTGATATGCTAAAAATAAGGTTTTTTTCCACTTATGGAAAAAACACGGTAGCATCTGTTCCAGGTAGATGGCACATCTTTACAGCATTATTAATGTCATTAATGTTCTCTTTCAGCTTTCTTACCTGCTACTTCTTCATCACACTGTATTATCTAACTTAGAACTCAGGGTTTTCCCAGCAGGGAAGAATTTCTGCCAGCTCCTTCATAGATAACATTATTTTTATCCCAATAGCTTGATGGCATTAAAAATTCCCTGTACCTAGAAGAACAAAAGCAATACAGGTATCTCTTTGCCAGCATATGCTTTTAACCAAAAAGGATGGGACTACTGGTATCATTTTTGTTACAATTAAATAGAGAACTGCAAGGGAAAGCTTTGTGACACTTAATTCACTAAATGACAAAAAGTATATTTTCAAAGGTGAAATGCTGTGTTACTGAATTTTTCCAAATTAGCCAACTTAGGAATTTTTTTTTTTTGGTCTATTATTTTTAATGTCTCAGTGTATGAGTCAACTGCTTTTTATGCAGAATGCAATGGAAAAAATCTCCCATGTCTGTGAATAATACATCTCACTACAAATTAGACTTTCTCAAGGAACAGAACACAATTCTACCTATTTTTCTGTCTCACTCCAATTTGGACAGTTACACAGAATTTTCTTAAGCTCTAGACTAGTATTTTTTTTAATCGTGCAGTCCATTACACAGAACCAGACATTTCCTCTTACATGTGTCACAAACACTAGGTAAGCAAAGAAAGCCTATTGTTAGGGTGCTGAAGTCGACCTAATGTAAAATGGATAGGGGTTTGCAAACAGATAAAGATGGTTAACGGTGTTCCAAAAGCCCAGCAAAGTGATCAGGTTCCCTTTAAATATTAAGAGACTCATTCATCTTGTTTCCAGAATGAAAGTTATAGAATATTACATGTTAAATCAGAAAACCAAAATCAAATCCAAAATTTCATATATTTAAACATTTCTGAGACACAGAGCATTGAAACAAGTTGAAAATTATAAGCTTTCAAAAATTTATGTGCGTAAAACACGCTCAGACACAGGAAAAAAAACACACAGGCTTCTGAATTGATATTCTTAAAACTTTAAAACTAGACAGCTGTTCTTGAAGGGAGAAGCACTGCCTCGAGTACTGCCGTGAGTTTCCCATCATCCTGCAGAAGGCACAGCCCTGGGGAACACATCCTACAGCAAAGCTCCCTCTCCAGACTGGGACGTACCTCACATCTGGGCGTCCCTCACCTAAGACTGCAGGACACACTGAGAATTAACTACAAACCAGGCTGTGACAAAGAGTGGGCTTGGCTTTCTGGTAGCAAACACTAAAGAAAGGCACAAGTGAGAAGGTGGCAAACAGAGCAACCACAGCCAGGTACTGCACGGGTGGCAGCAGGCCCCAAAACAAGTAAGGGCGACAAGTTTTATTTCTCGTGTGCTAACTTGGGCAGAAATCAGTCTAGCACAGGAATAACAAGAGACAACACCACACTAAATCTCAAGTATCATCGCATTATTTCTAGTGACTGCTTTCCCTTATCCCCATTTCCCTTCCAAAACAAGTACCAGAACCAAATGCAGCGACCTCACTCACGCACTAAAGATGCAACGCAACAGCTTAAAATAAGAAAGAATAGCTGTACAAATTATTTTGCCAAAGGACACCTACCAGGAACAGAGAAGTAACTGCATTCCCCACGTCAGACTATATTGCACCAGTAATAGAAAAAACGAGTTTCTCCAAAAGAGGCACATACTATGAACTCAGTGATTTATGCATGAGACATCTTAATTTTTCTATCTACATAAACCATAGGAGTTTTAGTGCTTTTTTAAATTTATATAGATATACAATTTTAGAAGTTACTTTAAAAACACATTAAAAAGTGAGTGTAACATTTCAATAAAGCTGCAGAGAGACTGGATTGCAGGAAACATCATGGTCCCACTGGACAGAGATGGGTGCTTTCCTTCACCCATCAAGAGTTAACCGCTGGACAAAGCGGAACATCCCACCACATGGGATCTGCAGGGTCCCAGCACAGAAGAGAGACATGGTGGTCCAGAAGACCTCTTTAGCCAACACAGCTTACACTCACCATCCCGTATGCCAGAAAAAGGAGCCTTATTCACAAGTATTGTGGAATTTACACTAAGCTTTGGCCAACACAGTTATCTCACCTCTGCAGTTTTCTTGTTGCTTGCACTTTTAGCTATGCCACCAAAACTTTTCACAGTAAACGAAGCCTCGAAGATGTAGTGACAGACAGACAGACTTTGTTTACTGTGGGAAGTTTCAGTAGCATAGCTAAAGGAGTCTTCAACAAAAGAAGCAAACCTCCCTGCTCCACAGCAGAGCTAGCCCATGCTATCTTTCTGTTAGCACATGCTATTTTAGCAATGAAGGTATGAAGAAATAGGTCCGTAGAGTGACAGTCTGTTCTCGGCAGAACCACAGGCCTACTGGCACCAGGAAAACAACTTTACTAGAACAGCTTGTTCTGCTGAGGGCTGTGGGGACAAGGAAAAAGAAAGAAGCATTTCACTAAAGCACTTCCAAACTGCCAGCGTATTCCCTGTCTACAAATTAGGATGATTTTTCCAAAACAGCCTACTGGGGGGAGAGGATTCTTGAGAAACAGATGCAGACCAAGTTATGAGGGAGAGTTTCTACGCGGCGCTTACCAAGACAAATTATCTCGATGATGTATTTGTAAGCACAGTCTAACAAACTGCAGAAGCACAAGAATACTGAAAGCAATTTCTTACCATATGTCTGCAGCTCTCCAAAGATGTAAATATCCCTTTACTGCTATACATTTTAATCATTCCTTTCAATTTCAGATGCTAGCAGATACCCATATTTTGAACTATAATGCCCATAGCTCAGCCCAGGGAAGAGACACACACACTCACGCTCTCACACACACGTCGTACACACACACCAGCTGCTGAACGCCCCTGTGCCAGGAAGGTGTTGCTCATACACTGATGAATACATCATTTGCTCATTATAGATTGCACAGTATATGGTATTCTAAGCAAAATATATATAGAATAAAAATACTACCATATGCTCATGAGTCTGCTCTTTTGTGGTTTTGTTTGGTTGTTGTTTTTTTTTAAAAGGGCTTCTGCTGTACTCTTCCTGCTTAGATTTAGGTGAATTGGGGTAGGGGTGTTTTTGTTGTTTGTTATTCTTTGTTACTTTTTTTGGCTGTAGTTTTTTTTTGTTGCCTCTTTTTCCACAAGTACAAAAATGAAACCTACATTTTTTACAGTTCTGAAAATGGGTTTTACTGTTGTCTCAGAGGTTAAACATTAACAATTTGCCTGCTGAGCTTTCTCAGAAAATTAAAGCAGAGATACTATTTTCTTTTAACCCAATGAGTAGCATTGCATAAAACTGCAGGAAAACTTTAGGTCGCTAGTACAATAAACATGCAGTACAACTCAAGAAAGACAGCTCTACAAACTGGACGATACCTAAGCCTAAACTAATCCACAATACAAACATCTTCATGAAGCACATGGCACCTGTGATGGAGGTTGCCTACTCAAACCTGCCCAGACAACACTGAAACCAGCACTACCATTAGCAGAGCACCTCCTCAAATGCAGTTTTGTGCCCACACCCTGCTCTTTCTCCCCACCTGCCACCTCTCCCTTCCCCTGCAAGAATAAGGTAGCAAAAGAAATGCAATTTTTTTTTTTTAACCTGTGAAGTAGAATAAGATGACCAACACTTTCTGCACCTCAGCAGTGTACCAGAGAGCGGGGGGTAGCTCTGCACAAAGCAGCCATCACAGCCGATGGGAAAGACAGGCGGGAAGGGCTCTGCCTCCCACAGCCACTGGATCCCATACAGACCTAGAGTGCAGCTCCTCTTCCCTGAATTGCCTGTGAACATGCAGCTGTGGAAAACCTCCTCATAGCACATGCAGCAGCTCTGGTCTGTTCCCCATAGAAGCATTCCGCTGGAGCGACGCAGCTCTATATTAATCCACCGATGGTAACACTGCATTTTGGAACTGTATCTGCCCCAGCCAGTTGTTCCACCCCAGCCAGCACTACGTATGTCTTCTTGTTTCGTCATGGAGACAGATGAACTGCAGCAGCCAAAACTCCAAAACATAACTCAGCCAGTACTTCTTTCATTATAACATACCACAAGGAAAAATATCTCCATGCTGTGTTCAAGTCTGAACAGGATGCGTACCCTCCCATTTTTTGGGGGAGGGGGCTCAGGCATCTCTACATTAAAGTAACTCTCCCATCATGGTGCTCAGGAGTTGGGCAGTAAACCAGCCCCTGGGCTCTCGGCCCCCCTGGCAGGCGTTAGGAAGACACCTAAGAGTTCTCACTTCACCTCTCAATGAAGTGAGAACTCTTCCTCACTTCACTGGAGTCCACCTCACGAAGAGCTATGTCTTCGTAACGTTCCCATGTACTGTACTGAGACAGCTTTTCTATTGTATTTTAAAGGCAGTTAAAAGCTCCATGCCACTATTCACTGACTATGCTCAGAAGGAAAGTGCTGAGGAGAATTTATGCAGTTCATTAAAAGCTTGCTTCCTGCTATCGGTGCTGCATCTTGCAGTTGAACTAGCAAATTGTCTTCTCATACAGAGCAGTTAGAAGATGACTCTCTCCACAATACAGATTCCAACGCAGGAAAATTATGTGATCGAAGGAAACATCCTCTTCTATATGAGCTCAGGTATAGCATGACAACAGTACTTCAAGGACCTATTACAACTTGGAACCCTCACTTTAAAAAAAAAAAAAAAAAAAAGAGAGAGAGAGGTAGAAACCAAAAACCCACACAAAACCAAAAACAAAACCAAACAAAACTACTTGAAAAATCCACTTCCCTGTGAGCATTTATCCTCTGTGGCAGAGCTTCAGCTGCAGGCCCGCCTCAAAGCAACAGACTGCAGGTTCAGAGAGCCCAGGCAATAAAGGAGCTGGGAACTGAAACCCCCAGTAGCCCACAAAACATGCCATGGATCAGCTAGGCATTTTGTTCTGGAGAAAACAGGGTTGGTATTTCTACAGGCAGGGCTAGTAGCAGTATGTGAGCAAAACCAACAGGGGGTCACAGGAAGTTTTAGCTCTCAGTACACAGGTAAACTCCAATAAGACTTTATTTCAGCCCTTCTTCACCTACAGCAGCCGACTGGAACGCAGCATCACCAATGCTGGTGTTTGCCTGTAACAACAGGACCCATAAAACAAACAAGTTATGAAACATGTCTTTAGATCTGGCCTGGAAAGCTGTGAAATGACACAGAACAAAATCAAGCTGCATCACTCAGCGTAGCTTCTGGTGGAAAAGCCTCAACGTTATGATCTTTAGAAGAAATCACATTTACCACGTTTTAAATGCAGATATGGCCACATTTTATTTCTGCACAGCATCATCTTCTTTTTCTACTGAAATGAGTGGTACGGTCTCGTTTCAAGACTCTTCTGGGTTTAGCTGGTATGACCTGGTTTTAGGGGGTGGAAGGAAGGGCTTGCCAGCCTGCTGCCCATCATGGTACTGCCCTGCAGGGCTGGCTCAGGAAAAAGAGCAAAGCGAGTCCAGCAGGGACGACAGCACAACACTGGGGTTTCAGCTCTGACTGTACTACTGTTTTCACTTATCTACAAAGATTAGCAAATTGCATTTGTTCGGCACACCTGCCATCATACTAGTCAGGACCACTTCGAAAGGCAAGTTATATGACAACTGAAAATTCTTAGCATCCATAACAATGAAGTATTTATTTATCCACCAATTTTAAATAAGTGTAAACAACAGGTAATTTAAAGATTTTACAGATAATTTAAAAGATAAACCACAGATAATCAAAAATTATCTCAACCAGCTTGAGAAAAGCAGCGTGCATCTTCAAAAAAGCAGCTATTCCTCTAAAGATCCCCAGCTTGGGATTCCTGCAGTAGAACACACATTTTAACAAAGGAGGGGGAAGAGAGATGGGCTCTGCACTCACCTGAGCAGCCACATCCTCATGCCCCACTGGCAGCAAGCAAGGTGCCAGTCTGTCCCACACACCTGCTAGGGGTCCTGCCATCTCTCAGAGCAGCTCAACAGCCCATGATGAAAACCACACCACATCTTACAAGAAAGTAAACTTGTTTTGGATCAGTTCTGCTTCTGCTCACTCGTTCCTGAATGTACCATAAAAACCTGACACGAGGCCTGTTGCCAGGGGACATTACAGGCAGCAGATCATCCATGTGATCCAGAAGCAAGTGCACAGAAAAGCTACAGCAGCAAACCTATGTCTTAGCTTGTAACTTAAAAAAAAAAAAAAAGAGAGAGAAAGAAAATCTACATTATATATCTACATTATACACAAAACAACACTAACTGGAGGACAGTTTCTCCACTCAATGGCTCTAGATATAAGCTATTTACAGCAGCCATTGGCAGAAGCTGATCAAACAGCTGAAACAAAACCATACCCAACTCACCACATAATCATTTCTTAAGATTTACTATTTTAAAAAAATGTTACAGTATCACCACATCAGTTTCTCGGTCATCACTGTAACAGTTTTTAAAATGCTGAAAAGCAGCAACGGACAGGTTTTATCACCTTATTTTCCTTACCTTTCCACCCTTCAAAACAGTGAAACACCCAAATGCCAGGTGAGCTGCCCAGGATCACAGCACTGAAGCTGAAGAAAGGATGCAGGATTTATTATTTTTTCTTGATACCAAACAAGCATCATCCTCCAGCTCAAACATACAGCATGTGAGAAGTAGCAAACCCAAGCAGACGGGGGAGTGCCCGAAGGCCTCATACAGTGAAACACAAAACGCTGCAGGGCTCTCTATCATACCACCTCAGCAGTAATTCACTGACCTTGCAGAAATTGTTTGTATTTTTTCAAAGGAGGAGTGAACAGGGAAAGCTCACCCTCACCTTCTGTCAGCTACCTAGCAGAGTAACCCCTCAGACTTGTTTTGGCAAATGAATTCTGGAGACATGTGGCCTCTCAGACCCATGCAGTATAACTCCAATTATTTATGGTGAATATGAAGTCATCCTCCACTGTTGAATAAAAACTTCTACGCACCCAGAAAGCATAAATTCTCTTGGACTGAGATGAATACCCCTGCTGACCTGTGCCACCAAACCAGAAATACCTTAACCACCATTCTGGGAAATGTAACCTCTCTCCTGCAAGAATTAATTTCTGCTGCTCATACTCACTCATACTCTCTTTTAAATGCCTTAAAATGAGCAATAATCAGAGAGACTTTAACACCGGTCTTCAAGCACAGAGGCTACCTTCTGACACCCTGTGCTGAAACGCTCTAACGCGGTTTTACAGCTTCAGCACCTCACAGCATCCTGACACAAGCAAAAGCCAGGACACACAGAGGAGAAGGGAGGGTACAGAATGGCAGGTGCACACCTTGTCTCCATGCCCGACTCGAGCGGGAGGTGTCGGGCACAGCCCTTTCACCCATCCCACAACACTCAGTTCCATGGACCCAGCCCTTGGTCTTATTTTCCTCACTTTCAGTCTGAGCCACTCAGTGTATAAAACTTTATTCTCTGCGCCATCCGCCTTACAGGTCAGGGATGTGGTTTGGTAACCCCAGGGCCAGCCCTGCCTTTCATCGGCCAGTTTGCTGAGGGTGGGGGCTACTGCTGGGACTCGGTTCCCATGTGCCCTCCTGCCACCCACGAAAATGGCTGTGCGACCTCTGAGACATCAAGCGTGTCCCTGGCCTTGGAGCCAAGCCAAGCTTCAAGGCCAGCCAGCGGCACTAAGATTTATGCTGTATCCTCTCTTAGCACAAGGGCCTATTAAAGCAATGTGCTGATAATGCAGGCCAGTAAATCATGTGAATAAGTGACCATACAAAAGAAAAAAAAAAAAAAAAAAAAAAAAAAAAAAAAAAAAAAAAAAAAAAAGAGATGCTGAAAAATGAAACCTTTGCCTCTTTGTTAAGAGCTCCCAGCCTCCCCACACCCAGTGGGAGCAGGCAGGCAGAGTTAGAGGAGCTCAGCTGGTAACGAAGCAATCAATCTTCCCATCCTTCCTCCCAAAACCTCAGGGCTCCGGCATTTTGCAGTTTGTAATTTAAAGCCAGCTCTTGGCTACAAACCTGCAGAAAAGCACCACTGTGAAAATACACGGCAAGTGCCAAACTTCTGCACAGGATACACCACCATTTTTGATATTATTTTTTTCTGCCTGGAAGAAAAGGGAGCAGGGTGGCTGTTAGGTATGGGACTCAAGAGCAAAAAGAGGAGTTTCTCTCTTCGGCATCTCTGAAACACCCATTACAGCATCATAAAAGCTAAAAGCTATTTCACAGGTACCTTAAATAGCACTGCTTCATCAAGGTCCAGGACTTAAGAAGAGCTGCCTCCCCGACGCTGAGCGTGACATTTACTTCAGACAGAATGCCTCCCGCAGAGCGGGCACAAACTTGGCTCTTTAAAAACCGCAGATGAGAAGTGGCTGACCAAGATGGGTACCTTTGCTTGAATCTTGCTTCCTGACAGCTACCGCACCGGGTCATTCCTTTCCGTACTCCTCTCTACAACCATTTCCTACCCTCCCTCCCACCCACCCAGCAGGTTTGCAGACAGGCAGACCCGACCTGCTGCCATTTGACACGGCCGGCTCTCCGACCCAACCACACAGGAACCAGCCACCCTCCAAAATATTGCTGGAACAAATCACAGAGACCTGTTTACACCAGGCTGGACAAACCAAAATCAAACCAATAACAGACAAGTCCACAAGGGAGAAGACAGTCCGTTTCAAAGAGCTATTAACGTGTGGAGAGATCTGACAGGGAGCAATTAAGACTTTGTTCTTCCCAAGTTTAGGCTGGGGGGGGGGGGGAAGGGGGACACTCCGACCACCAGAGCACGGGAACGGGATCTGCCCGGGACGCGGTTCCAGACACATTTCTGGGAAACACAGCGTAAAAATCAGCAGCGAACTGTACTACAGAGGAGCCGGGGCGTCACCAACAACGCCGGCCTCCGACCAGCCACCGACGGGATTTACCACAGGAGTTGTTCAGTGCCGTACCTCGACTGGGCAGCCATGGTGAAGTTTACACGGCCAGGCGTCCTCCGTCCATGGGCTCTTTCCCCAGCTCTCCGGGCTCTACCTCTCTGCCAGACCCTTCTCTTCCATCTGCCGGCCGCCCTCCTGCCCGCCTCCCGCCACCGCGCCCCCCTGCGCTGTCACCGCGCCCCGGGACCCCGCGGCCGGGCTAGCTACCGCAGCCGGGGACCGCACTCATCTCCATCCACATCCGGGCACCCGCGCCTTCCCCCGCCTCCAGGCATTCCCGGCGCTCGCACTCCCAGCCGCAGGGGGCGGGAGGCAGCCGGCCGCCCCGCTGACAGGACACGGCCCGGCTCCCAGCCCGCCAGCACCGGCGCCGCCGGGCCCCGCCGCGGCCTTGTCCTCCGCTGCTCGCGGAGAGCCGGCCCTGCGGCAGCTCGCGCCCCCCGCGCCGCGCGCGCCCACTCCCCCCTCCCCCCCCCCGAAGCATGGCTTTCATGGTACGACCCGACCGCCTTAAATGGAGAGGCGGTGCTGCCAGGACGGGAGAAGCGGAGGATTGGCTCGGGAGCGCAGGGGCGCTGCCGCCGGAGCCTATCGCCGGGCAGGGGGGCGGTCCCAGGCCCCGCCCACGGCCCCGCGCCCCGTCGGGCCGCGCCGGCGAACGCAGTTCCCCGCGGGGCCGGGGGGCGCAGGGTGAGGCGTGGGGCGGCAGCAGCTCCTGCATCCGCCGCCTCTGGCGGGAATGGGGGTTTCGGTTGGGTTTTTTTGGGGAGGCACACAGATGGCTCACACGGCTTCAAAAATGTTCAAAACAAGTACAGAACGCAGATGTAAACGTGAATCTGGCCACACAGCAAATGAGAACCTGAGCACAAATGAGAACCTCAGTAACGTGGGACCCTGCAGGTGGCCCACGCGTGATGCTGCGGGCTTGAAAAAAAATTCAAAAAAAAAAAAAAGTTACACGATTTCTTCTGGGCTCTAACCCAGGCCATGGGGTGTGCACTTGGGAGACCCCACCTGGAGCTCTGTGTCCAGCTCTGGAGTCCTCAGCACAGGAAGGACATGGACCTGTTGAAACGGGTCCAGAGGAGGGCCATGAAAGTGATCAGAGGGCTGGAGCACCTCTGCTGTGAGGACAGGCTGAGAGAGCTGGGGGTGTTCAGCCTGGAGAAGAGAAGGCTCCGGTGAGACCTCATAGCAGCCTTCCAGTATCTGAAGGGGCTACAGGAGAGCTGGGGAGGGACTCTTTGTCAGGAATTGCAGTGACAGGATGAGGGGTAACAGTTTTAAACTGAAAGAGGGGAGATTTAGATGAGATATCAGGAAGAAATTCTTTACTGTGAGGGTGGTGAGGCACTGGAACAGGTTGCCCAGAGAAGGTTGTGGCTGCCCCATCCCTGGAGGGGTTCAAGGCCAGGCTGGATGGGGCTTGGAGCAACCTGGTCTGGTGGGAGGTGTCCCTGCCCAGGGCAGGGGGGTTGGAACTCGATGATCTTTAAGAACCCTTCCAACCCAAACCACTCCATGATTCTATGATTCTATGACTCACCCAGAAAGCAGGAATACCTGTCCTTTGCTCTGGGTGTTCCCTGGCACAATTATAAAAACAAACTACTCCTGCAACTCCTTTCAACCAGTAATTAACCCAGCATTCAGTAGGCAAAAACACTTATTCTAGATCCCTTCAACTTTTCTCAGCAGACTATGTGTAGCTAAGATTTCTACCAACACTGCAACAACACCACATTCCTCCTAATTTTCTGTTTTGAAGCACAACTTGTGTCAAATGCTCAGCAGATACCAGGAAAAGAGTTTATACCCCATTCATGGCAAATAATAAATTATCATTTTAAAAGCTTTTACAGGCATATAGCTTTAAAAATACAAAAACTATCAGAAAATGTTTGTGTTTTTTTCCCAATCCTTGTCTTTGGCCAAAAAGAAAAGATTGTAAATAGAAAACCGCAAAAGAACAAGTGGGTCTGATTATAAAGTAAGCAGATAATACCATTGTTATATCAGATAATCAGACTCAACTGCTCATAAGTGACTGGGGATCTGAGGTGTCACCTTGATAATAGACAATATCTATTACAAACTCAAAAACCCCACCCTCAAAAACCAACCCAAACATACAACAACACACCAACAACAATAAACCCCCAAAAGCACACCAACAGCAATAAACCCCACACCCAGCGCTTTGTGAATTTTTTTTAAGTCCTTAAAGTGCCAGTAAAACCACTATCATCTCTGAAGGCAAGATGACAATTTTACAGCAATTAACAGATGAGGAAATGCACAAGGGTGGGACAAAATAATAAAATAACAAGTTGTCCCAGCAGCAGGCAGACACTAGTCACTGGAAAAAGTAAATGTAACACAAAACCCCCGACTCCCAGCAGAGCATACATTTCACACTAACACAAACACTCACATTCACATTTTTTAACTGAAAACTAAGCTTGCAGCAGTAGCTATTTAGTGCCTATTTCATGTGTAAATGAGGTAGTACAGAAGGCAGCAAGAGGCGATTACCGCATATGTCCTGGGGTGTGGAGGTGACAAGATTAACATGAAATCCTCATACAACACTTTTTAAGGTGGGTGTCTCCAAAGACACCAGTGTCGATCTCACCAGGTTCCGGACAGGGTGCGGGAGACGATGCCATGATGTGCCCAGCATCACCCACGCAGCAAACAGCAGAGCCTCGAAGGCAAGACAAGCATCTTGGATTGCAGTGAGGTCCTTCAAAGAGGCAAACTAACTGCCAGTATTGGAGTTGCTAACGTTGGTAGCTAATACTTCTTATTTTGCAGCATTTTATAAATTCGAAGCACTGTAGAAATGTTAAAGCTCCATCAAGAGGGAAGCAGAGTATCTCTTTTCCCTAGAAGCCTAATTCAGGCTCTCAACTCTGATAATACCAGTTGCCACAAGACCTTTCAGCCAGGTTTGTAATATGTAGTTTACACTATGCAGTAAAAATGACAGTTTTGTCTTTTTTTACCCTTGGCTTTATTTGAAGATTGGCTCAAATCATCTTAACTCCACGTCTGGAGTTCACTATTCCGCCATTCACAGCATCATATGAATTAAAACTCAGCAGAAAAACAAACCGGAAAATTCCTGTCTACATCCTCTTGCTGTTTTCTTCAACTGTGTCATGACCTGGAGGGGACTTTTTGCTTTTTTTTTTTCTTTTTATTTTGCTGAAGCTGAACTAATTGATTTTCTAATCAGGGGATTTTTCTCCTTTTCAGATAAGACACAACCCCAAGGAAACATACCCTACCCTCAACCCCTTTTCTGCCAGGAAAGGGCCAAATAAACAAAGCAAGCAGCAGCGCAGCAGGAATGCTATGCAGATACATGATGTGCAAGCCTTTGTCGTCAAGACAGCAGCTTAAGCAGGAGGGTTTCAGCATTTTTACAGTCAGAAAGAAACCACACTGCTCTGGGGACTGCCGCTGCTGGACCTGGGTGGATTCACAGATGGGTAACCTTCCTCAGGTGGAACATCTCCCCTCTCCTCAACCTTCAACAAAAATGTTTCAGATCCCAGGTGAGTACCGCTGTTCTTGGACCACTGCTGTTCTCCCCTAATCAGCTGTCACATTTTGATGAGTTATAGATAATGATGAGGGAGGGAAGAGAGACTGAGGATGGCCAGGCTGTCCTGGCCACAGACAGGGGGCACAAGAAACTGAAGCTTCTTAAATATTTCAAAAGGTGTAATTTAAACAAACATACATTGACAACAGGTCATTAAAATTTGGGGGTTTGTTGTGGGCTGTGGCATTTTTTTCCAATTCTTTTGCTTTGCAACACATAATCACAGAATAATTTAGGTGCCTGGGATATCCAGACAGCAGTTAATCCAACTTCTGCCCTGAAAGCACAACAAACTTAGATGTCGTTTGTATTGAGGCTGGAGATCCTACAACCTCTCTGGGCCCCTGCTGTTACTATCTAAATTGTAATTTCCTGTGTTGCAAAATGCATCTGATGCCTCCTGTCCTTTCTGCTCACATCTGAGAGAAGTCTACTCCTGACTGCTCACTCCTGCAACACTTTGAGCCCTCCAGCCCAGCTGTCCCAGCAGCTCTGTGCCATGCTTCCTGCAGCATCTCAGTTGATGCTACACTCCCCTGCTAGGGAATGTGGTCTCCCCAGTGCTGGGCAGAGGGGAGGAATCACAGAATCACGGAATTGTCAGAATTGGAAGGGACCTCTAGAGATCATCTCGTCCAACTCCCCG
>QJSC01028986.1:941822-970149 GCA_003697955.1 Calidris pygmaea | reverse complement strand
CTCCTGCAACACTTTGAGCCCTCCAGCCCAGCTGTCCCAGCAGCTCTGTGCCATGCTTCCTGCAGCATCTCAGTTGATGCTACACTCCCCTGCTAGGGAATGTGGTCTCCCCAGTGCTGGGCAGAGGGGAGGAATCACAGAATCACGGAATTGTCAGAATTGGAAGGGACCTCTAGAGATCATCTCGTCCAACTCCCCGACCAAAGCAGGGTTGCCCAGAGCACATCACTCAGGAGCATCCAGGGGGGGCTTGAAGATCTCCAGAGAAGGGGACTCCACACCCTCCCTGGGCAGCCTCTGCCAGGGCTCTGCCACCCTCACCCCAAAGAAGTTCTTCCTCAGATTGGAGTGGAACTTCCCATGGTCCAGCTTGTGCCTGTTGCCCCTCGTCCTGTCATTGGGAACCACCCAAAAGAGTCCGGCTCCATCCTCCTTCAACCCACTCTTCAGGAACTTGTAAACATAGATAAGGTCTCCTCTCAGCCTTCTCTTCTCCAGGCTGAAGAGTCCCAGCTCCAATCCTTTAATCATCTCTGTTGCCCTTCGCTGGACTCTCTCCAGCAGTTCCCTGTCCCTCTTGAACTGGGGAGCCCAGAACTGGACGCAGGATTCCAGTTGTGGCCTCCCCAGTGCAGAGCAGAGGGGGAGAATGACCTCCCTCCACCTACTGGCCACACTCTTCCCTACACAGCCCAGGATTCTATTGGCCTCTTGGCCACAAGGGCACATTGCTGGCTCATGGAGAGTTTACTATCCACCAGGACCCCCAGATCCTTCTCCTCAGAAGTGCTTTCCAGCAGGTCCACCCCTAACCTCTATTGGTGCCTGAGGTTCTTCCTCCCCACGTGCAGGACCCTACTTCCCTTGTCCTGCCAGCCACCTTCCTGCACACGCAGCCCACGCAATGGTTTGCTACAAGGACATCCTGGTGACTCTTGTTTGTCTTGTTCACCAGGACTCAGCCTGCCTCACATAGCAAAGTCTAGGATTCAGTGCAAAGTATGTTACCAAAAAAAAAAAAAAAAAAAAAAANGAGTAACTGCAGCTTTCAAAATGCATGCTTATTTTCTTCTTAGGCCTTAATGATAGTGTTTAAAATCAAGACTTAACAAAAATATTCCACATCCTCTGTCAAGCTTATGTGTGACTCTACGAAAAGCTGTGGAAAATAATAATGATGAAAGTCAGACAGCTTCAGAAAAGAGAATATATTTAACTGCTGCTAGAAAGTTCTTAATAAGTATGACCAAAAGCACTGATAATTAAACATACTGATACCAGCACCAAAACTGCATATCCAGCCAACATTTTGGAGGGGTTTTCCAAACAAAAGCAAAGATCTTATTTCCCCTGGAGAGTTATATATGTAATTATCTTCTGCAATTTCAGCTAAAGAGATTAGAAAACAGGGAAAAGGAAAGGGAGGCATTTAATTATTGAAGACTATCTACTTATTTTTAAGTAATTAAGACTTCATTTACTTTTCATCATGTATATCTTTCATGCAAGCAATAATAAAACTCTCCCTTTTGAAAGAAGAGATACTGTGCAAAGAAAGGAAACGAGTTGAAATCTATGTCTCCATCTCAAAGTTTCATCATCATTTGGGCTTCCTTCCTCCTTCCCCCTCTGCCCCCCCCCCATCCATCTAGACCATTACAGTACTTTCAAAGATTTGTAAGTTATTGATAGGAAGAAAGCCCTACCAAGCTAGCAACTTTTAAGGTTCCTCCAACACGCCATTCTGCTATTTAAACAAAGAAAAACAAATGCACTGCTGTACTAAGTTGAACACTGTGCACATCTAGTGCTGCAAATGCAGAATATCAACATGGGGAATGACACTTTTGGCTGCCCCACAGTTTCCACATCTTGCTAAGACCTGTGGAATCCACACCTCCTTGAGAACCCCCTAACTGGTGTTTTTCCACCGCTGCTCAAACACACAGGCTGTAACTATTTTCTATGCTACAGGAGATTTTGTGATTGAATTGAAGCTGCTACAAAATACTGCTAAACAGAGCAAAATATTCCCATTGTGTAAATGGGTAAGTGTACACGCAAAGCAGGCAATGAAATTACTTCGTGTCTACCCTGCAGAAATCCTGTGCCAGATTATATTTAGCATTTTCCTCTCCAAGAATGACACTTCAACTAATTCCGCCCTAACTCCCGAGGTGAAGGGAATGCTAAGTACTCTAGGCTCCCAAAGCACTTAGGTAAATATGATATTTACCTTTGATCACACGTCAAATCTCCTGCTTGACTAGAAATTAATTTGGACCAGGGCCCTACATTTCCAGCTGTGTAACACCCAGAAAAATCATTAAATAAAAGGGTCGGTTTCCTTTCCATTAGAGCAGTTTGAAACTTTCTGAAAACATGTCTGATGCTTTGTGATACTATGAAGAATTAGTATGAAGAGACTAACAGAGCAGTGCAGGTTATTTTCAACCCTTTGCCTTCACTTAACAAGGCTGGAACCTGTTTTCTATTCAAGAAAACTTTAAAAATTATGTACTTCCAGACTTCTTTCTTGTCTCCAATACTAAACAAAGCTTTTGTCTGTACAGGCTGCACAGATACACTGCTTAGGAGATTTTAAGGACTGTGATTTGTCTTCTGGCTGGTAGCAGGTCCCATTGCTAGATGTAGACATACATACACCATCTAATATCATGGCATTTAAAAGTTTATGCAGTGGAACACAGTAAGCCAACTTTATATATATCTACACACACACAAACTTGGGGTATGCAGCAGTCTTGCATTTGCTATGTGCTCTGAGGTTTAAACACACATTCTGTTAACAATTGAGAGCTTTACTAAGATATTCCACTGCATACACAATCATACAGTCATGGGAGAAGCCAGCATTTTGAATATGATATTGAACGGAATTAATTTTTTCTTTGATAGCTTCAGGATCAAAAAGCAGTAAGAGGTCACTGCTACGTCTTCCCTAGGATGTGAGAAGGGGAGAACATAATGAAAGCAATCAAGAAATCCCTAACGTGGATATTTTTTATGCAACATACGTAGGTTTTATTCTGTTTTAGGAATACCTAAATTGGGCAGGAGGATGGGTTGTCTAGGTCATATAAGCACTTTCACTGTTGGAAAGAATTTACAAGGTGGAAACAAAGGTAAGAAAAGATCAGAAAACACCACTCACTTTCCTTCCTTGTGTCCTCCCATCTCTTCCATGGCACTATAATACCCAGTCACTTTTGGTCACAAAATGCATTTACCCCACTCTTCAGCATTGATCTGACCTATCACTAGCTTAATTTCTCTTACCTGTTATAGTAGTTATACAGTAGTTATTCTCAGCTCTTTCGAATAGAACAATAGATAATGGGGGGAAAAAAATACAGACTTGCTGCGACAGCTAAACTTTCTCCAGGAAAATACGTCAAGAACAACATGCTTTGTTTGCGTCAAAAGTTTCTAGCAGTTTTCCGTCCCCCATCCTTGAAAAGCACTTGTTCAAGTGCTCCTTGATTCCAGTGTTGTGAAACGGGATTGATGTTTAACAGGGTGTTGGCTTTATGGCAAGGCCTTCTGCATTGATCCCGGGTACAGAGGGCTGTGCCCAGGCAGGGCAACCTGCGCGGGAAGCACAGCGGCTTTCCAGGAGAACAGGGACTTGTGAGGAAATGGGGCAGGAGGAGACAAAGCTCCATGCCACTATTCAACGGCTGTATGTTCAGCGCTCATCTCACAAATGCCTATGAAACACTCTGAGGCAGTAAAAGAAAATCCAACTCCCCTTCTGCCGGGTGAGTGCTGCCGACCATCGGTTTCTTCAAAGCAGAGACGCCTGCTGATGCTCTGACGGGATTGAAAGCCTGCAGGTGAATCAAAAGGGTGACCAAAGAAAACTGTGGCACAGAAATAGCTGTCCCTTAAACACAGACACGCTTTGATGAAAAGGATGATACTAATTTTACAAAGGCACAAAAATAAGAAATGTTAATATCACTGGCACCCAGGCAATCACAATATAGCCTTTCAAGCCATGACCACAAGCCACCTAGAAACCATCGTTAGTCCTCGGGACAAACCTATCCTGGGAGCGAAACACTTGCTTAAGAAGAAAGGAAGTTAATGTTCTTGGGCCTTGTTCCTGGAGCCTCTTCCTCATTCCTCTCAGTCCACAGCCCAGCTGGGCTTCTCGCAGCAGTAGCAGCACTATCCTGAGTGGGCTCTAAACACAGCCTTCCCACAGCATCACTGCCGTGGGAACCACAGTGCTGGCCTGAGGCCCCTGCAGCAGTGACGCCGCGCTACAGTCCTCAATATCTGGAGCACTACCTGGTAGAAAGTCTATTTTATTAAGCCGTATCTCCGAATGTCTGTGCCTCATTGCTTGTGAATGTATTTACGGAACAGGGCTACAAAGATGACGAGGGGCCTGGAGCATCTCTCTTAGGAGGAGAGGCTGAGGGACTTGGGTCTTTTGAGTCTGGAGAAGAGAAGGCTGAGGGAGGATCTGATCAATGCTTATAAATACTTCAAGGGAAGGTGTCAGGAGCATGGGGCTGGTCTTTCTTTCAGTGATGCCCAGGGACAGGACAAGAGGAAATGGGCACAAACTTGGCTCTAAGAAGTTCCACCTAAACATGAGGCGGAACTTCTTCCCTGTGAGGGTGGCAGAGCCCTGGCAGAGGCTGCCCAGGGAGGTGGTGGAGTCTCCTTCTCTGGAGACATTCAGACTCCACCTGGACACGTTCCTGTGCAACCTACTCTAGATGATCTCCAGAGGTCCCTTCCAACTCCATGTGATTCTGTGATTCTGTGAACAGCATTTAGTGGCAAAGCTGATAGAGAAACCAAGGGATGGGTAAAGGCATGCACCCTGAGAAATTCTGCCTTTGTCACTAAATTGTTACCTGAACCTTACTTAAATCATCTAAATCTTGATACATCGTATTTTTTACCTAATGGTCTCCTCCCTTCTCCCATTTTGTGTCACGCTGAGAAGAGAAGAAAAACAGCATCAGGAGTCGAAGCAGGAAAGAACTGGGACACCAGGACTAGACTTCCCTTAGTGCTGCTCACAGTGAAGTAACAGCATACTACTGCTGAATTGCAGGGCTTTTTTTGTTCTCCTTTCCTAGGAAGATACCTTCAGGGAAAGAAAAGCCAAAGAACACTGGAAGTGTGACATGTGGAAAGCAGCGTCCCAAGTTTGCTGAAGATATAAAAGGAATTTTAAAATAAAAGAAAACTGAGTGTTCTCTCTGTCAAACCTTTAACAAGGAATATAATGAACTGAACAACAACACTGTATTACTTTCAGATTTTCTAAAACATCCCAACAATCCCACTTACTTAGAGGGGTTTTCCAAAGCGTCAAGGCAGGCAGGTGCCTGCTTTCCCCAACAGAGATAGGTAAGAATTCCTGAGCTGTGCTGGCAGCCACTTTCCCTTTTTAAGGAAGAAGGAGGGGAGGCAGAGGATTCAACATCCCACCCAGAAAAAAGCCTCAGAAATCCTATGCCACAAACATTTCATGTGAAGTAAATGCCATTCTGATGCTTTTTTACAAGTTTCAGATACACAACCAAGGAAATGGCTGAGAGGCCTCATGTTCACCGTCTCTTGGTTTTCTGGCTCACCAGCTGCCTTAAGAACAAAATTGTGCTGTTTTGTTGGAATATTTGAACTTCTAAGTTCTTGTGGAACATTTTGAGTTCGACAAATCAGCATTCCCCCAAATAAAGCTTTCTGTCAGAATATATCCTGTGAGCTGCACACCCCTCCCTTACATCTGTTTTCAAGATTAGCAGACTGCAGCTTTTCCCACCTGTTTTTTTATTCCCCAACTAGGGATACAAGTTTCCCCTTTCTCAGGTCCTTGTCTCTGAAAGATGCATTGCAAATGAAGGAAACTGTCTCCATTAAGTAAAATGCAAACAAAACATACCAATGACACAAGCTTTTTGTATTCTTCAGCTCATCATAATCTCAGAAATGCACTCCTGAGGTGAAGAGGATTACCAAAGTAACACTTCTTAAAAACCTAACAGGAAAAGCTTCCTACAGATGATCATAATTCCAAATGCATTTAAGCTATTTATGGGCATTTTAATTTTAGAAGATCTGTTCTTATCTACCTACGAGTTGAATGAGAATGAAGTTCTCCAGAGATGAAGCCTGTGATTTAAACACTGCATGGAAATGCAAATCCAACTGAAAAGCAAAGGAAGGTGTGCAGGCAACGTGGATGCCACTCTTAATTTTGAATTCCTGAAAATACCAGACTACTGACCTCAGGTATCAGTGGTAAAGCACAGGATGTGGGTACATTATGTGTATTTTATGTACACAGCACCATCTCTCCTGACCATGTACCTACCCATATCTGGACAGGTTGACCAAACTAAAAGGAAACTGAGAGATTTACAAGGAAAAAAAAGACTCAGAAGATTCAAGCATAATGCGGCAACGTTTTTAGATAACGTGCAGATGTTGGTACGTTGCCAAAAACAGTACCTACAGCATCTACAACGGGGTCTGGCACTCCTACAGAAGGAAGATTAGTATCTCTTTGCTCACCACTAACAATACCTACCATACCAGAGTGTTGGTTCTGTACTACTCAGTTCACACACCTGTGGATTTTCAAAGTAATCACATGGTATTTTATCCCTAGCCTTGCTCATCAATTCAATTTACTACTCATGAAGCATCTGAAGGTTTTCCACATCTCCACAGAGCTCAAGGAAACCATTCTTTAAGTTAGTAATTTTTCATCTGCTATGAAATTTAGTTGCTCCTGGGCCTTTTCTGTTATACCGCTTTTTAGGGGGTTGGGTGGGCACACATGGGGGTGGTATTATTAAAGAAATCTTTCTACATCTTTGTGTTCAAGAACTGTTAAAAAAAATAAACAACAAAAAGGACAAAAATACTAACAACAATCAGTATCTAGCTTTTGTTGCAAGATTCCAGCAAACCTGAATCAGGGACTGTTCAAAGGGGAATACAACATCCCTTAACTGAGGAAAAAAAATGCAATATGACATTATACTAATAAACGTATGATAATCCATTAAGTTTGTGGGACAAACCCCAGAAGCTTACGTTATTGTGAAACAATTAATCAAGAACAGAGTAGCAAGGAAGATACTTGAAGAATAGATACTAAGCTATATTAAAATTGTTAGATTAAATACATAGCCAGTAAGCTTTCCTGAAATATATTTGTTATAAGGTAAAAAATGTGTTTGTTTATAACCAGAAATAGGTCAAATTGATGCCCTTACCAAGCGTTTCAAAACATCTCATAGCACTGTACTGCATCAGGTTGTTTAAACAGACACACACCCTTACTTTCAGTCTTCAAAAGTCATTGCTGTCCTTTAATTAAAATATGTTCTCCCAGCTATGTTGACAAGAAATCCATCTTACCATTGCCATTTGTTGCCACTGATGAGTCCTTCGCGTTTGACGGTGAAAAGTGTCAAATGGATATTATGATTCCCAGCTTGAAGCAGCCACAGGTAGACTTTTCATTTGCAAACGGGACTTCTGCACCAGGTCAGAAGGCAAGGACTGTGCTCCATAAAGGCTCTGCTGCCCTAGACCATCAGGACAGTTCCTAAACTCTCAGCCCCACGAGCCTCCCCTGGCTGCCAGCACCCCTCTTCCTTGCATCTCCCTGCTACCCCTACAGAAAGCCAGAGGACGTTGTGATTAATGGGGCAAAATCTGGTTGGCGACCAGTCTCCAGTGGTGTCCCTCAGGGCTCAGTTTTGGGGCCAGTCTTGTTTAATATCTTTATTGATGATCTAGATAAGGGGATTGAGTGCACTGTAAGTTTGCAGATGACACCAAACTAGGTGGGAGTGTTGATCTGCTTGAGGGTCGGAAGGCTCTACAGAGGGACCTGGACAACAACCCCAGGCAATGCTACAGGCTCGGGGAAGAGCGGCTGGAAAGCTGCCCAGCAAAAAAAGACCTGGGGGTGTTGGTGGACAGCCGGCTGAACAGGAGCCAGCAGTGTGCCCAGGTGGCCAAGAAGGCCACCAGCATCCTGGCCTGTGTCAGGACCAGCATGGCCAGCAGGAGCAGGGCAGTGATGGTGCCTCTGGACTGGGCACTGGTGAGGCCTCACCTCCAGGGCTGGGTTCAGTTCTGGGCCCCTCACCACAAGAAGGACGTTGAGGGGCTGGAGCGTGTCCAGAGGAGAGCCACCAAGCTGGGGAGGGGTCTGGAGAACAAGTCACACGAGGAGGAGGGAACTGGGCCTGTTGAGTTTGGAGAAGAGGAGGCTGAGGGGAGACCTCCTTGCCCTCCCTGAAAGGAGGGTGTAGAGAGGTGGGGGTTGGCCTCTTCTCCCAGGTGAATAATGACAGGAGCAGGGGAAATGGTGTGAAGTTGGGGCAGGGGAGGTTTAGATTAGATATTAGGAAGAATGACTTTACTGAAAGAGTGGTCAGGCCCTGGAACAGCCTGCCCAGGGAGGTGGTGGAGTCACCATCCCTGGAGGGATTTAAGAAATGTTTAGACGTGGCTCTTCAGGGCATGCTCTAGTGCCCGAGATTATTGGTTTGTGGGTGGGTGTGATGTGGTGGGGTGTTGTGTTTTTTGTTTTGGTTTTTTTGTGGGGTGTTTTTGGTTTGGTTTTTTTTGTTTGTTTGTTTGTTTAAGGTTGGACTCGATGATCTCAGAGGTCCCTTCCAACCATGGTGATTCTGTGATTCTGTGATTCTGTGTGCCTGCTGAGAGGTTCATCCTTAAAAAGTTGCTTATGTTCTGGCAATCCCAAACCCCACACAAACCTGTCAAGGGTTTGATGCTCTTATGTCTTTTTCCACCAGTAGTTGAGGACCCAGCCACACAACATACATGCATACTGTAGAGCACAGTCTACAAACACAAAACATAAAATTTCAAGGGCTCCACATATTTGGAGGAAAGGGGACAGATTAATCCTGTCTCCACACTCCTGCCTCCAAAGTACAGTTGGAAAGCAAGCAACATTCAGAAATCCATACGTGCAAGCATACACAAAAACTAGTCTAACAAGGTAAATGGAGCTGTGCGCTGGAAGCAGTGACAAGCCTGAAGAAGGCTGAGGCAGCAACACTCTCTGTTGACTGACCCTGACTCAGCAAAGCACTTCCCCGTAGGCTTGCTTTACAACACCTTCTTAAACTTAGGACTTTCCAGAACCAAAGCTGACTGCCAGCAGCACATCCTTGCTGGACAAATCATGAAAAGCACTTAGGTTTCACTGGTCCCAATCCACCCAGCGTAGCTACAGAGGAGCAGCAGGGCAAAGGCAGGAAACCGAACCAAGTACAACACAGAAAAAAAGGGTAGGGAAGAATATAACCAAAAGGATATTTCAACTTTAACAACAGAAGACTAAGTTGGATGTGGCCTGTTATGAAAGAAATTACTCTACAGATGTTAAGAATCAAACATTTCTGAGAAAAGAGAGGAAAGCAATCCTTCATCCTTCAATATTTAAATTGAAGGAAACAGATTTAAAAAAGAAACCACCTTTTCCCAGGAACCAGACTGCACTGGAGGCTGCACCCTACAAGCTTTTGGCAGTCATCAGGAGTAATTTCCATCATTTTCCTTGGCATTACTGACTGATCACTCAGAATGCCTTAAAATGTTCCATAACCAGTATGAACTTTCACAAACAGTTAAAAACAACAGAAAGAAGTTCATAGTCCTTGTTGGCTTTGGCACCGGAGCTGTCAGAAATCACACTGTGAAGAGTGTTAAATATCCTGATTTATATTCCGACTGAATCAAGACAACATCTCTGAACAGAACACAATGTACCCTTCAGATACACTGGAGCTGTCAGATTCATTTTGTGGTGATATCCAATCCCTAGACAAGGCAGAGTGGTATGTAGGACACTGAGCAAGTAAATGCCTCTGATTTTGGTTTGCTTTTTGATCAGGCTACTACATATAGTATTCCAACCAGAAGTCATCCAGAAAACAGATTATTTTTTTTTAAGGTCCATTTCTTGCAGATGTATTGTTCAAAAAAATTTAATTATTAAGTTAGATTTACTTTGGAGAGTGATAGCAAAGGAGGTGCAGTAAGGAGCTGGATGTCTTCACAATATCTCTGTCCACCCACACCTCCCTCCTCAATGCAGTTGTGTAGTGATCACTTTCCTTTCATGCCTCGAGATGGAGTGTATAACAGGGCAAAAGAACACTGACCTGTGATAAGAGGATAAAGCACACTGGCAGTTGTAAAGAGTTAAATGGGAAAGAGAAGGGAACTGCAGAGAAAAGACCCCCTCAGGGAAAAAAAAAAAAATTAAAAACAGTCGATTTTGCAGGTTAGGTGTCTAAGTGTAAAGCCCTCATTGCCCAAAATTACGAAGACATGCGCCTGCGAGACTCAGAGCTCTAAGTCAGGTCAAGATTTACTTTCTTAATTCAAATGCATAAAGAGGGCAGAAGTACTTGTTTCAAGGGCTGGGTTGCCTCACACAGATCACTGGGGTGGCAATGTTGCCCCTTGTGACACTAAGGCTGCAGACAGGACAGGATGTGAAGCAATAAATAGGGCTGGCGCACTAGAGATCAAGGCATAATGTGCTGAAAAAAGCAGAGACCTCAACTCCATGTGATGAGTAGAGTTTCCATGGGACAAAGGGCCACTCTCACCAGTCAGAATCATAGAATCGTTTAGGTTGGAAAAGACCCTCAATATCATCAAGACCAACCATTAACCTAACACTGCGAAGTCCACTGTTAAACCATACCCCTAAGTGTCGCGTCTTCATGAGCGTCCCATTCAGACCCCGTGTCAAACACGGTTCATTTCACAACAGAGTCAAGTTACAAAAGGCAATTACAAAGTCAAGTTACAAAAAATCAATTCTTTGGTAAAAGACAGCACGTTAGATTTGAAACTCTCCCTCTCCCACTCAGTCATTATGATTCTTGCAGTGGGGGGGATTATTTTTTTTAAACCACCTCAAAATTTTTCACAGCACCTGAGAAACCAGGTTGACATCAAATTATTTCCTACCCATTGTTGTCTGTAGGTTCCATTATGATGTTTCCATCTGAGTCAGCTCATCTGGAAGAGAAAAAAAAAACGATACTCTACATCTGTTTTAGAAAAGAACAGCACATTGTACTCAGTAGATGCCACCCAAGCTTTGCTTCAACAGTCACAAAGATGAATCCAGGAACATGCTTCCACAGAGTTAGCAGAGGGGAAATAAGGGAGAGTCAAATAAGCAAACATGAAAAATCTTCAGTTTCCAAAGTAGCAAGTCATTACAGTATATAGAATGTTTGTTACAGCGAATAAAAAATTAAAACTAAATGTTTGTTTTGTTTGTCTATGTGTGTCTGTGCATACACTCTGCTTTTAGGTTTATGTGTGTGTTACATCCAAAAATCTCAATTTTAAATTAACTCTCCAGAATAATTTTGCACTTCAAAATTCAAAGATACACAATACTCACCCCCAACATTCTCCCACTCTTATTTTCAGAGTTGTGTGAATCCCTCAATTCTCCCTAGCAGTCTAAATCATCTTTCAATTACATTCAGGATGGTGATGCAAAATACTCCACAACAAAAAGGTTAGATGTAACCTTAAGAACAGATTGCTTACCCAAGGCAGCAAATTATTTGAATTTTTGCAGTTTCCTAGGTCGACAGGTGTCTCCACAATCCTCAACGCCGGTGGGCTGAGGCCCAATCTCTGCATAAAACACACTTACAGTTCAAGAAACTGAGTTCTGGAAAAGCTTGTAAATGCTGGGAATCCTCTTGTAAACACTTCTGTTGGTTTCAAAGAGATCAGTAAGAGTCACAAACACTCATTACTATATCATAATGAGAGTTTGCAGAAATTGGCCTTAACTGTCTAGGAACAACAAAATACATCTGTCTGGAACAGCAAGGAAGCAGGAGCCAGCATGTGACATTGGTTCTTATGGCAGGTTTTTCAAAGGACTAGCAGCTACCTAAGCCAGCATCTGTGCAAATCTCTGCTGAGCTCCTCAGCATTCACAACAGGGAGCTAAATGTCGCTGGATGAGTACCTGCCTAGAGCAGGGAGTCAAGACCTCCAGGGACATGCTACACGCAGAGCCTGGGATGTCCAACTGGCAGTCATTGCAGTGCTCCTGAACATACACAATCCAAACACATGCATCATGTGTAGCTAAGAATAGGAGAACCAAGATATCCATTTTCCCCTTCCCTCATCAGTGACACTGCATTTCAGGTCAGCTCTTAAAGAGAACTACAGGTTGGGCCAAGAGCATGACAAACCAGGCTACTGCTATTGGCAGGGGGATTGGACTAGGTGGTCTCCATAGGTCCCTTCCAACCCCATGTGATTCTGTGATTTTGGCTAAACACAGAAAAAAAAAAATTTAAAAAAAATCCTCCCTTGCTTACGTCTACACAAAAGAGATGAACTCGGGAGCATACTCTCAAAGCTCTTTGCTCACTCTGTGTCCAACATCTGTTTCTCACCATTCCCTGTCTGCTCCAAACTTGTCTCCAGTTGACTGAAGTGCAGACAAAGCAAAGCACATGCAGAACTGATGGCATCAAAATAATGTTCATGACTTCTGCCACATGGGTGCCCTCTGCACCTGAGTCATGGTCTACAAAGGCTAGTGAAGAAAAGAAACGTGGAAACACAAAGACATGTTAAGCTAAGCCTAGATTAATTGAAGTGCAAGATCACCTCAGCAGAAGCAAAAAAACCCCAAACAACTCCAACAGGAAGAAATATGACTGAAAATGTTTACATTTCAATTCATTACATTCATTTGCAGCTTCTCACACTCTTAAGGAAGCAAAATGTTTTATGGCTGGGGGGCAGGCTACAGTAGCGTTATGTAGAGCCTTGTGAACTCCCTTAGAGCAACTGATACTAACCAGGAGCACAGATGCCTTAATGATTAGATGAAGCAGCTGACCTCTAGGCCATCATTTTAATCCCAGGTAAGATACCATCAGATAACCATTCTGCAAGCTACAGAAAACACAAACCACTAAAGGCTGGAATCCTGCCAGACGCTCACCTCAGCCTGCAGGCAGGAAGATTAAGTAATAGACATTCTGTCCTGGTCTGAGGTAAAATAGAACCAACTTTCTGTTCAGTAATTTTACTTCTTAGCTAGGCCTCTTCTAACTCCCTGCAATTAACAGCATATTGTGCAGAAAACTGTTCATTCTCAGAGTGATAAGACCAATGTTTATAGCTCATGCCAAGGAACAATGTGCAGAGAGGCTCTTGCTTATACTTATTGCTATAACAACCAAGGTCAGCTAATTTCATTATTTGCCCTGTTGGAGTGTCAGAAACGGAAAAGCGTAGAGGGGTCCCACCTGTGGGGAGGAGGGGACAGGAGAGGTGACCCAAACCTGACCAACAGGGTGTTCCATCCCATCTGCCCCATGCTCAGTATAAAAGCTGAGGGATCAAAGGGTCAACACTTTCTCCAGTGACTGACGTCTGAGCAAGACCCTGTCTGTTCATCTGCCTTCGATCCTGATTTGTGTGTTCCTGACTCCAGAGCAGGAATCCGGTTCCCATCCATCGCTGAGTCCAGTCTGAGACTTCCCCAGTGCCTGCTGGTGATGTCATCATGGAGCCTGATACGGTTTTGTATACATTGTATCTATTTAATTTTTTTCCTTTTAAATTTTATTATTAGTATTTCATTAAAGTAATTTAGTTCCTTCTAAACTCCTAAATCTCTTTATCTCGCCTCCTCCTCTCCTGGGAGTGAGAAGTGGAGGGAGAGCACCTGTCGCCCATAATAGGCCAATTCAGCCAAAACCACGACACACACATACTAAATTTAGAGTACAGATCTGAATGCAAACAAATCCTTAATATTTGTTCCCTCCTAACAGTCATCAAAACTGTAACATTTGATGGTAAATAAAGAGCCTTAAAAGAACAAGGTGCCCACTTGAATTTAAAAATAAACGAAGGCAGGAGAAGTAGGATGCATGTAGTGGAAGAAGTCATTCCAATTTTATTTCAATTTTTGTTTAATTAATTCTGCATTCCTGGTCTTCAAACGTTCAGAGGAGTTTCCTCAGCCAATGCATGGACCTCACAGTGTAATAACATAGGCAGATAGAGATGCATACGCACATTTGACTAAACAGGGTGGTGGGGAGGGCTGCTGTGTTGTCAATTTATCCTTAAGATGGCTACAAAGCATGTGAACATCCAGCAGTAAAATCTAGATTTCATTAAACAATCTACAAGTTTTCCAAATGCCTTTGACAGGGCCAGGTTTTCAGCCGCGCTGATGCAGCATGGATTTGCAGTTGCATGGGCATTATTTACTTGACATATTTCAACAAGCTACAAATGCTTTCACTTTTATTTTCTGCAACGAAGCTATGTTTATAAACACAAGCTTTCCTCTCTGATGTTAATTAGCCCAGCTGGTTAACTTAGTAAGGATGCCTTTTCTTGTTCTAAAAGCAACTGTTCCTATATTAACAGTGCTTTTTGCTCAAAAAGCTTAAAACAATTTCTTCCTTCACTCCTTTCCAGTGATGAGTATTGCTTCTTGCCCTGCAGCCCCACACACACCTCCCTGATGTTTCAGGGACTCTAGAATGCCAAGGTTTTCCTTCTGAGTCAATCAGGAAGCACCCTTGCAAGAGACTAGTGAAAATCACTTTTTAGATACGAAAAACGCTAACCGGCTTTGTGAAGCCAGATTCATTAGTGTTTTTGTTTGATCATTTCATTCTTCAAAAATTTCAGATTGAAAATAGAAATTATATGTGTGTGCATTTTTGTAAGCTGCTAACTTGTCCTCAAAAAATGTTGCCACTAACAGTCATGCCACCTCGGACTTCCGAAGGGCAGACTTTGTCCTGTTTAGGAGCATGGTTGAGTGTCCCTTGGCAGACAGTCCTGAAGGGCAAAGGCACCCAGGAAGGCTGGTCATACTTCAAGGGGGAACTCTTAAAAGCACAGGAGAAGGCCATCCCCAGGTCCTGAAAAAAGAGCCGATGGGGAAGAAGACCAGCTTGGCTAAATAGAGAGCTTTGGCTGGACCTCAGGAACAAAAGGAAAGTTTACGATCTCTGGAAAAGGAGGTTGGTAACATACGAGCAATACCAAGACATAGTGAAGCTATGCAGGGGGAAAATTAGAAGGGCCAAAGCTCAAGCAGAACTCAGCTTGGCCACTATGGTTAAAGATAACAAGAAGAGGTTCTTTCAGTATATCACTAGAAAAGGGAAGACTAGGGAAAATGTAGGCCCACTGATGGATGAGGTGGGCACCTTAATGGTGGAAGACACAGAGCAGGTGGAGTTACTGAATGCCTTCTTTGCTTCGATCTTCACTGCTAAAAATGTCCCTCATGAATCCCAGACCTTGGAGACAAGGGGGAAGGTCTCTAGAGAGGAAGATTTTTTCCCTCTGTAGAGGAGGACTGGGTTAGAGACCACTTGGCCAAACAAGACATCCACAAGTCCATGCGACCTGATGGGATGCACCCATGAGTGCTGAGAGAACTGGCAGATGTTATTGCTGGACCACTCTCCATCATCTTTGAAAGATCGTGGAGAACAGGAGATGTGCCTGAGGACTGGAGAAAGGCAAGCATCACTCCAGTCTACAAAAAGGGCAAGAAGGAGGACCCAGGGAACTACAGGCCAATTAGTCTCACCTATCCTGGGAAGGTAATGGAGCGACTTGTTCTGGATGTCATCTCCAAACATCTTAAAGAACGGGAAGTTATTGGAAGTGGACAACACAGATTTACCAAGGGTAAATTATGCTCGATGAATCTGATAGCCTTCTAGGATGTTATACCTGGATGGCTGGATGAGGGGAGAGCAGCAGATGTCATCTACGTTGACTTCAGCAAGGCTTTTGACACCGTCTGCCATAATATACTCATTAGGAAATTAAGGAAGTGTGGGCTAGACAAGGGGGCAGTGAGGTGGATTGAGAGCTGGCTGTGTGACAGAACTCAGAGGGTTGTCGTTAATGCAGCAGCATCAGGTTGGAGGCCTGTAACCAGTGGTGTCCCCCAGGGGACTTGTTCCAGTCTTGTTCCAAATATTCATCAATGACCTGGACAAGGGGACAGAGTGTATCCTCAGCAAGTTCGCTGATGGTACCAAATTGGGAGGGGTGGCTGACACTCCAGGGGGCTGTGCCACCATCCAGGATGACCTGGACAGGCTGGAGAGCTGGGCAGAGAAGAACCTAACGAGGTTCAGCAAAGGCAAATATAGGGTCCTGCACCTGGGGAGGAAGAACCTCAGGCACCAATAGAGGTTAGGGGTGGACCTGCTGGAAAACGCTTCTGAGGAGAAGGATCTGGGGGTCCTGGTGGACAGTAAACTCTCCATGAGCCAGCAATGTGCCCTTGTGGCCAAGAGGCCAATGGGATCCTGGGCTGCATAGGGAGAAGTGTGGCTAGCAGGTCGAGGGAGGTCGTTCTCCCCCTCTGCTCTGCACTGGTGAGGCCACAACTGGAATCCTGCGTCCAGTTCTGGGCTCCCTGTTCAAGAGAGACAGGGAACTACTGGAGAGAGTCCAGCGAAGGGCAACTAAGATGATTAAAGGATTGGTGCTGGGAATCTTCAGCCTGGAGAAGTGAAGGCTGAGAGGAGACCTTATCTATGTTTACAAGTATCTAAAGGGTGGGTTGAAGGAGGATGGAGCCGGACTCTTTTGGGTGGTTCCCAATGACAGGACGAGGGGCAACAGGCACAAGCTGGACCATGGGAAGTTCCACTCCAATCTGAGGAAGAACTTCTTTGGGGTGAGGGTGGCAGAGCCCTGGAAGAGGCTGCCCAGGGAGGGTGTGGAGTCCCCTTCTCTGGAGATCTTCAAGCCCCACCTGGATGCTCCTGAGCGCTGTGCTCTGGGCAACCCTGCTTAGCAGGGGAGTTGGACGAGATGATCTCTAGAGGTCCCTTCCAACTCTGACAATTCCATGAAAAATGAGGCAATGCAAAAAGTGAGACTGAGATTGCTGTATGGGAAAAGGTCACATTTTTACTATTTGCTTTACTCGTCTTAGAAATAGCAATTCTAACACTACTTAGGATACATCATAACTCTTAAATGAGAAAGAGCACATGCAAAACCATTGTAGATGAACCCCTGATGGCACCTGGAGGATGAAACAAAATCACGCCTGCTCTGTGGTCACATTGCATGAGGAGACAGTGCACTGCCTCCTGACCATGAGGTGCAACTCCTAATACACCCGCATTGTACCTAGTGAGCCAAGCCCTGCTTTTGCACATTTAGGTACAGATTAATCAAGAGATCAGCGAAAGCTGAGGAAGTGGAGAGCTGCTGATGGAAGAAACTGTCCACATCTGTCCCTAACCATTGATGAGCCAGCAATGCCTCCTAATCCATGGGGCTGAGGGCAGCTGGGGGGCAAAGGCCAACATAAAAACTGCATACCTCAGCAAAACAGCCATTAGAAACTCAAGACCAAGCAGCTCCTGTTCCAAAGACTCTCCTCAAAGTCATGTGTCCTGGTTTGAGGTAAAACAGAACTGATTTTCTGTTCAATAATTTTACTTTTTTAGCTGGGCCTCTTCTAACGAACTGAACTCTGAAATAGCATATTGTTCAGAAACTGTTTAGTCTTACAGTGATAAGACCTGATTATACCAAGGAATGGTGGGCAGAGAGGCCCTTGCTTATACTTACTGCTATAACAGCCAAGGTCAGCCAATTTTGTTATTTGCCCCGTGGAAGGGTCGGAAACGGAAAAAGCATAGAGGGGTCCCACCTGTGGGGAGGAGGGGACAGGAGAGGTGACCCAAACCTGACCAACAGGGTGTTCCATCCCATCTGCCCCATGCTCAGTGTAAAAGCTGAGGGATCAAAGGGCCAACTCTCTGCCTTCAACAGCCAACGTCCGAGGAGGACCCTGTCTGTTCATCTGCCTTTGATACCAATCCGAGCGTTCCTGGCTCCAGATCCAGAATCTGGCTCCTGTCCATCCCCAAGTCCAGCCTGGGACTTTCCCCTGTGCCTGCTGGTGACGTCATCCTGGGAGCTTGATACGGTTTTGTATATACTACATACTTTTTTCCCCCTTTTTTTTCTTTTCTTATTATTACTTATTATATCATTATTTACTTATATTTTCATTAAAGTAGTTTAGTTTTTTTCTAAACTCATAAATCTCTTTTTTTACCTCTTCCTCTCCTCTCTTTTCCTTAGAGGGGGGAGGGAGGGGTCATCATCTGTTGTTCTGGTTGGTCAATTCGGTCAAAACCACGACATCATGAAAAAATAAAATACTCAGAAGCTTCTAATATTCCTCATCACAACCTAACCCAGATATAAGACTGCTTTGTAACTGGCTAGACCATTACCATTACACCCCACCTTTTAAAAAACAGACGGGCCAGTACTGCCTTAAAAAAAGAAGTTTCCCTAAATTAAAGATACAAACCAACAAGGAGATAGATCAAGCATACCTTGGGTGTCTTCAACAGACATAGATTCAAGGACTTCGCTGTGAAAGGTAATTTTTTGTACTGAGAGGTGACAGAAATGCTCATAAACCAACTCTGCAGGAGCTTAGACTTGTATTAAAGGAAGGCGAGGTATTTCTGCAAACTGCAAAACTTCTGAACGTATTGCAGACTCCTGGATGCAGGTGGGCTTTGTAGCTTAATATTGGTTAAGCTTGTCGCCAATAAGTTACTCTCTACCAATCTACCAGAAAATGTATGCAAATTCAATGTTATTTTGTATTTGTATCCCATCAAACCGTCTGGAAGCAAGTAAAATACACATATAGTACCATGGCTTAAAATTTACTAATAATGAAAAGCCAGGTGAGATGCATATGTACTTACCTTATAATCTAAAATAGATTTGAACACTGCAACTAGTGTTCATGAACAGAAAAAGCTGTTAGAGCTGAGCCTGGAAAGCTCCAACTCTTTGCAGTTCCTGAGATACAAAGTGTTGTCACGAGGGGTAGCAGGAGTCATTTTTTTTTTACCACCTTTACCCGTGGACAGACTATTTGCAGCTCTCAGTTTTCTATTGCTGCCAATTATTCATTTCCACTTCACATTTATCCCAAAAGGAAGTGCAAGGCTAGTTGTTGGCAAAGCAGCTGAACTCTGCAGTCACTGTTGCTCATTTTTAAAAAGCTACTGCTGCAGACAGCCACAGTATACAATGGAGATTAAAGCAGGCACCTAAGTGGCCATTATCTGATTTTTTACAGTTTTCTTATGGCACTGCATTTCACAAAACTAATTGCTGGACATATTTGTATTCCTCTTCTTTCTGTCTCTCTCCGTCAAGCCACAGGCAAAGAGCTGCTCTGTTGGAACAAAGAGCAGCTTCGAAAGTTAAACCTTACGTACGCATTTCAAGAGTTTCCCTTTCCCTTCAACACTCTTATTACTAATGTAGATACGATATTATTACGGGCAAAACTTGATATATTTGCATACATAAAATTATTTGAAGGGACATCTCAATATACACTCAGAAGATATTTTGGATTATTAAAACTAAAAAAAAAAAAAAGAAAAAAATCAATAATTTTGATTCCATTTCTCCAATGTGGGGTTTTCCACATACATTTTACCATCTTCCTCTAGAGCCACAGAGTGTTACAGCACAACTGTGAGACCGACCACTACCTGTGTCGGAACAGTGCCATTACTCACCTGTGTAAGAACGCCCAGGATAAGCTCCTTGCCCAAGCAGATCCCAAGCTACCAAGATCCCACTGACACGACGGGGGGTGGCAGGCAAAGAGACTGAAAACACCTCCCTGCGAGTAACCCGGCTTCCAGGGCATCACCCCCTTAACCCCAGCAGGTACCGCACTTCTGTGCCCACCCTGGCTTTCCACCTAACGACCCAGCAACTCTCAGCCGCTAATTATCGCGCTGCGGCGTCCCCAGCGCTGGACAAACTGCCTCCTGCATGAAGGAACTGGTGCTATGTCCCCAGAAGCCTGGAGCCTGGTTGTCACGAGGGTGTTGCTGGGGCAGCACCGAGCCGTGTGGGGCTGCCCCATGGGGCCAGTGACCCAAAGGCAGCTTGGCAAGGACGACCCGACCCACAAACCCAGCTGAAGCTGGGGAAGCAGCACTTCTGAGCAAAGGCAGGCACATCAGGAAGGCAGTAACACAGCACAGACCTGAAGGACAGTCCCAGCGGCTGATGAAAAGCCATTTCAGGAGCACATAAGAACCAGGACAAGACCTGCAGCTTCTTTTTCCAAAGGCTGCAGTCTCAGAGGGATTAAATGAAAAAAAAGAAAGGCGGCAAGAAAATAAATTATTGCATATGTTGTGTGGGCCCACGCTCTGACAGAAATACGAGGAGGCTGTCTTTGCCAACCCAGACAGGATAACCATGGCACCAGGTCCTTTGCAACAAAAATTTTATACATAAATTCTTTGTTAATGGGCTAAGAACAGCAAAACAACACTGGCATTCTATAGCCAGTGAAACACCACAGCAACCCAACTTTGAGCAGGTCTATATGATTCAGATTCTTTACGTTTCCTTTAAGGACAGCTAATTCTTGAAAGACTTCATATGAGAAAAGGCTTCTGCACACCTTCTCAAGTAACCCTACCAGATTGTGAATGCAGTATTAAATAATCTCAGTCAAACAGATACATTTAATCTAAAAAGCCTTGAAATTAACACATCACTGATAAGATACAAATCATCAAAATACAAAAAATATAAAAAAATACATACAAAGATTCCAGATTTGCTGAACAAATCAAGGAGATGATTTTTTCACCTCTACACCGAAAAATACTTATCAGATGATTTTTTTTTATTAGAGCCTATTCCTTCAGCTCAATTGATCTGATTACCTGTCAGCTGCACAATCTTTTTTTTTTATATTCAATTGCTACACTGCAACTCTGTGTCAGAAAATTTTCTGTGGCAAGAGGGAATCCTAGATCAAATTCCTATTTAGGATAGTTTTCACTCACAACAGTAACAGCAGTGTTTGATCTCCTACAACACAGCTTTGCTGGAAGAGGTCTCAGTGTGTTTGGTGATCAACTGGTCTCCATTGTTACGGAGTGATTAACTGGTCTCCAGTGCTCCAGAGGGAGCACTGTCCTAATGCTCCAGAACCTAACAGGAGTGGGAATGCATTTATGTCATAAAAATGACACCATTAAAAAAATTAACAAGGCTATTCTCTGTCTTTCTGTCCATGACCTGTACACACAATAAAACGAGCTGTCAGGATTCCAGCCTTTTCCATGGGAGATTAGTGTAAGAAGTCTGGCTCACAAAATGCTCTCAGCTGCCCCATTTTCAATCCACATAAACTCCGCATTCCTTTGCATTTTTCTGAGCCACAGCCATTAGATTCTTTAACCAAACATACTGCCTGAATACTTTCATTTGGTGCACAGTTTAACCTGAAGTTGATTACGGAGCAGTTCACCTTCAGTATTCCACTTCCTACAAGGGACTTGGCATCCAACAAACAGCACTGGATTCAGAAGCAAACTGCACTATCATTTCCAGATTGAAAGCCCAAGGGGCATTTTTGCTGCCTGTACTGCCCAGAGACACAATAGCTACTTGCCCAGCTTCTTTCCATCTAACCCAGTTTCCCAGCCTGAACTTCTACAGTCACTCGAGATAAAATCAGAGGTTTAATTTCACTTCACGTTTTCCTAGTTTTGTAATAAAATTTTCCACTTCCGCAGCTTTCAATGTGCAATTTTATTTTAAAGGGCATAAGCTCCTGTGTCCCATTTTCTCATGCTTAATGCAGGAGAGTTAAAAGAATTAAGAGGTATTTCCTTTTGCTCTTGCAGTATTAAAAAAAAAAATAAAAAAAAATCTGCAATTATTTCTTCACAAATGTTCTCACGAAAAATGTTGTCATTTCCCAGTTCTCAGCAGTCACTGCACACTCACGCTGCGCAGTCTGTCCCCTTCGCACAGTGACTCCTGAGGAATCACTGAAGAGAAACAACACACGGTTCCTGCACCAGTAAGACCTTTGCACCGCACCAGGTCAGTTCCAGTCACCAACTTGCAGCGTTTTCATTTTTTCCACTGCAAATCTTGCTCTTGCACAAAAAGCCAGCAGAGGGAAGTAATGCTTCCGTCTGTAGTGCTTTTCCTCTGCTAGCAACATAAATACCATGTACTATTTGCTTTTATGAACTCTTTGCCTCCTGTTTAATAATCATCATAGAAAAGCCCCAGGCATCAAGCAGCAGGGTCAATGCACCAAAATAAATGCTGTGTCTGGGATCTGCAGATTTCTCTTCACCTTTTAACTGAGCCAGACTATTGGCTCTAACCTACTACCTGCACTGAGCTTACTATTCCAATTAACACTGCTTATACTCAAAAGGCTCAGATCTCTGGGCTGTGTGGGTTAGCAAAGATTTCATGCAATGACTGCAAGATATATGCCCCTAACGCATCTCCAGTTCCGATCTGCAGGCTCAGTATTTCACACACTGGTCTGTAGAACAACTACTTTTTGTCCACAACCTCTTCTGTGGTCTAAAAGATGCCAACTGCTCCCAAGAGACTATAATGTCTGAATAAGGAATCCTTTACAATCACAAAACCATCAGTATTCTTGGATTCATTCAAATGAAAATAAAACAAAGACTTTAATTTACCATAGCTATAGTGTCCTAGTGAAAAGGGACAGCAGGCATCTGGGGAAAAAGCCCCCAAATGCAACAAATGAAAGACAGATGTGTTTTACTACTTGGAAACCGAAAGAAAAGATCTGAACTATTTTTTCCATTTACAAATATTTCTCCAAATGCTCTATAAAGGCCAGTGCCAGGAAAGGACAGGGCAGCACATGGATTTCAACTTAAGGAGCCTAAGAAGAATCTCTCCTAGTGTCTTTCATGCAATTTTCCATGTTGTTCTGGTCTCTCTGTTGTAACCTGACTAACAGGAACACATTCTCTAGGTGGGCACTGAGGAAAAGCAGGCAGTTTACTTTGCTTCTTGACAAACCTACAGAAGTAAATTTCATTAGGTGCAGACTATGGAATCCAATTTACACAATAAAGAGGACATTCAGAGCAGAACAGCATCATTCTTCATACTGCTCTATTATATGAATTACTAGTTATTAAGAGACTGTGACGCGAAAGTGTTGAGCAGCATGCAAACACATGATAAAAGAGAGCTCAAGTAGCCTAAGACGTACATAGAAATACGCCACCAAAAACTGAACAGGTAAAAGTCGGGGATATGGTTTTCCCTCGCCCAGGCAGAAAGACAGCAATGCTACTGAAACAAGAACAGCAACAATGACCCTTCTTGCTCATCATTCCTGGTGAGCATTTGCACTCTCTGAGTGTCAGAATCATGGAGGGGACTTTTTAGCTTGCTAATGCCAGGAAGCTTGCTAGCTAAGAGCGCTGAAACAGGCTCCAACACATGTAAGATATAACAGCAAATCATAGGTAACAACAGACACTAAAAAAATCCCACCAAACACCCAACTCCACCAAGAATAAAAGCAGATTTAAAATATAAAAAAAGTAGAATTAAGAAAAAAACCCATTCATTCTGTATCATTTCAATCACAACTGCACCATTTCAGAGCTTTCAGGGTTGACCATAAGGAGACAAACAAGGTGCCAGGGAATCAGCTGCCTGCACTCTTCGGGGCCAGCTCCAATAGACTTGGAAGATCTGTTTGCAGATGGTCCTGTGGTGGCCATACCCTAGGGGCAGTCTTCCTTTTCTATCTCAGAAAGGGCCACAGACAGGAGTTATAAGTAGATGCAAGAAGATGCAGTTGCTCCAGTCCCGCTGCACTCCTGACTCTTGACCACCCAAAGCCAGGATATTTTTAAACCCACAACTGTTTGACATAAGAAATTGACTTGCTTGACAAGTGTCAAAGTTGCTGTGGAGACAGTGATCCCACTCTATTGCTTTATCCCCTAACCCTGTCCTGCTTCCAGGATGCTCCTGCAGGCTCAGCACGTGGAAGTTGGCTTATACAAGAAATGCTCAGTGCGCTCAGCTTGGCCTGGACACGGCACTGTTAGAGGTGGAACTGAAATCAGGCTCCTTTATTGAAGCTTTGAATTTTACCTCTGTCAAGACTTCAAGGCAGGAACAGTAACTTGAAATGTTGACGGCTCTTCGTGAATGATCTGTTCCTTGCAAGGACAACTGCAGTACGCACAGCTGAAGAGCTGCAGCTACGATCATAGATGCACTACTGTGGAAATTGAAAACCAGAACCTCAGAACTCCTTTGCATACCGTCTATAACTAAGTCTATATATAATAAGGCAGAATTTTTTACCCTATATATATATCCAGTTTTGCTGTTTGCAAAATAATCTTCCACTTCTGGAAAAAGCAGTGGCTGGAGTAAAGGCTCCTCAGCACCTTGTGGGATTTACCCATTACTGAAGGCACAAACAACGTTCCAGGAGTTGGAATGGAGAGTTGTAGCAAAAGGACCTAAGAAAAGAAATGGAACAGGATGAAGAGGCATGGGACTGTCTGCTGGGCAAAAGACCAAGACTTGCATTTGGGATTGCAGTATTAGTCAAAGGTGTGGAATACATCTAGAAGCACGCACCGAGAGTCTGCCATGTTTCTGTGTGATGCCGAGATGATTGATGGCCATGTCACAACACACCTGCACAACACGCAGGGATGTTCTGCTGCTGTGAAAAGTGATCCCAGCAAGCCGTACTTCAGACAAAATAATCCATGTGAGCTTTGCACAGGCACTGAGGGGCAAGGTACTTTGCTTTCCAGTGCCAGTACTCCAGCTGATTTTCTTTAACCAGCTCTCAGTTTGTGACGCGGTACAGAAAGATGGTATCACAGAATCACAGAATGGTATGGGGTTGGAAGGGACCTCTGGAGATCATCTAGTCCAACCCCCTGCCAGAGCAGGGCCACCCAGAGCAGGTTGCACAGGAACATGTCCAGGTGGAGTCTGAATGTCTCCAGAGAAGGAGACTCCACCACCTCCCTGGGCAGCCTCTGCCAGGGCTCTGCAACCCTCACCCCAAAGAAGTTCCTCCTTATGCTTAGATGGAACTTCTTATAGCCAAGTTTGTGCCCATTTCCTCTTGTCGTGTCCCTGGGCACCACTGAAAAAAGACCGGCCCCATCCTCCTGACACCCTCCCTTGAAGTATTTCTAAGCATTGATCAGATCCCCCCTCAGCCTTCTCTTCTCCAGACTCAAAAGACCCAAGTCCCTCAGCCTCTCCTCCTAAGGGAGATGTTCCAGGCCCCTTGTCATCTTTGTAGCCCTCTGCTGTCCCCTCTCCAGCAGTTCCCTGTCCTTCTGGAACTGGGGAGCCCAGAACTGGACCCAGTGCTCCAGATGGGTCCTCCCCAGGGCAGAGCAGAGGGGGAGGATGACCTCCCTCCACCTGCTGGTCCCACTCTTCCTGATGCCCCCCAGGATGCCATTGGCCTTCTTGGCCACCAGGGCCCATTGCTGGCTCATGCTCATCCTGTTTGTCCACCAGGACCCCCAGGTCTTTCTCCTCAGAGCTGCTCTCCAGCAGGTCACCCCCAACCTGTCCTGGTGCAGGGGGTTATTCCTCCCCAGGTGCAGCACCCTACACTTGCCCTTGCTGAAGTTCATCATGTTCCTCTCTGCCCAACTCTCCAGTCTGTAATATCCAGCCTTCACATCCAAAGCATATTTACTGTTTTTAGTACTACTTGCACGGACAATTCAAGCATGGGAGTCTCCTATGGTCTCAAAATTAGAAAACTAATGGATTCGATGGATGGACCACTCGGTGGATAAGGAATTGGCTGGCTGGCCACACCCAAAGGGTTGTGGTCAATGGCTCAATGTCCAATTGGCAGCCAGTGACGAGTGGTGTTCCTCAGGGGTCCGTACTGGGACCAGTGCTGTTCAACATCTTTGTTGGAGACATGGACAGTGGGATAGAGTGCACCCTCAGCAAGTTTGCCGATGACACCAAACTCAGTGGTGCAGTCGATACGCTGAAGGGAAGGGATGCCATCCAGAGGGACCTGGACACGCTGGAGAGGTGGGCTCGTGCAAATGGCATGAGGTTCAACCAAGCCAAGTGCAGGGTCCTGCACCTGGGACGTGGCAACCCCAGGCACAAATACAGGTTGGGTGGAGAATGGCTGGAGAGCAGCCCTGAGGAGAAGGACTTGGGGGTGTTGGTGGATGAGAAGCTCAACATGAGCCAGCAATGTGCACTGGCAGCCCAGAAAGCCAACTGCATCCTGGGCTGCATCAAGAGAAGCGTGACCAGCAGGTCACGGGAGGTGATTCTGCCCCTCTACTCTGTGCTCTTGAGACCCCACCTGGAGCACTGTGTCCAGCTCTGGAGTCCTCAACACAGGAAGGACATGAATCTGCTGGAGGGCCACGAAGATGCTCAGAGGGCTGGAGCACCTCTGCTGTGAGGACAGGCTGAGAGAGCTGGGGTTGTTCAGCCTGGAGAAGAGAAGGCTCCGGGGAGACCTTAGAGCAGCCTTCCAGTATCTGAAGGGGCTACAGGAGAGCTGGGGAGGGACTCTTTGTCAGGAAGTGCAGTGACAGGACAAGGGGTAACGGTTTTAAACTGAAAGAGGGGAGATTTAGATGAGATACCAGAAAGAAATTCTTTGGTGTGAGGGTGGTGAGACACTGGAACAGGTTGCCCAGAGAAGCTGTGGCTGCCCCATAGAATCATAGAATCATAGAATGGTTAGGGTTGGAAGGGACCTCAAAGATCATCTAGTTCCAACCCCCCTGCCATGGGCAGGGACACCTCCCACTAGATCAGGTTGCTCAAGGCCCCATCCAGCCTGGCCTTGAACACTTCCAGGGATGGGGCATCCACAACCTCCCTGGGCAACCTGTTCCAGTGTCTCACCANTCACCACCCTCATAGTAAAAAATTTCTTCCTGATATCTAATCTGAATCTTTTTTCTTCCAATTTGAAACCATTTCCCCTTGTCCTATCATTACACTTCCTGGCAAAGAGTCCTTCTCCAGCTCTTCTATAGGCACCCTTCAGGTATTGAAAGGTTGCTATAAGGTCTCCCCAGAGCCTTCTCTTCTCCAGGCTGAACAGCCCCAGCTTCCTCAGTCTGTCTTCATAGGAGAGGTGCTCCATCCCTCTGATCATCTTCGTGGCCCTCCGCTGCACCTGTTCCAGCCGGTCCATGTCCTTTCTGTGTTGAGGACTCCAAAGCTGGACACAGTGCTCCAGGTGGGGTCTCACGAGTGCAGAGCAGAGGGGCAGAATCACCTCCCGGGACCTGCTGGCCACACTTCTCCTGATGCAGCCCAGGACACGGTTGGCTCTCTGGGCTGCCAGTGCGCACTGCCGGCTCATGTTGAGCTTCTCGTCCATAAGCACTCCCAAGACCTTTTCCTCAGGGCTGCTCTCCAGCCATTCTCCACCCAACCTGTATTTGTGCCTGGGGTTGCCACGTCCCAGGTGCAGGACCCTGCACTTGGCTTGGTTGAACCTCATGCCATTTGCACGAGCCCACCTCTCCAGGCTGTCCAGGTCCCTCTGGATGGCATCCCTTCCCTCCAGCGTGTCAACTGCTCCACCAAGCTTGGTGTCATCAGCAAACTTGCTGAGGGTGCACTCTATCCCACTGTCCATGTCTCCAACAAAGATGTTAAATAGTACTGGTCCCAATACCGACCCCTGTGGAACACCACTCGTTACTGGTCGCCACCTGGACATTGAGCCATTGACTGCCACCCTTTGGGTGCGGCCAGCCAGCCAGCTCCTTATCCACCGAGTGGTCCATCCATCGAATCCATGAGTTTCCAATTTTGAGACCAGGATGTCGTGTGGGACAGTGTCAAATGCTTTGCATAAGTCCAGGTAGATGACGTCAGTTGCTCTGCCCTGGTCTATCAAGTCTGTGGCAGTATCATAAAAGGCCACCAAATTTGTCAGGCACGATTTGCCTTTGGTGAAGCCATGTTGGCTGTTTCCAATCACCTCCTTATTTTCCATGTGCCTTAGCAAGGATTTCAGGAGGATCTGCTCCATGATCTTGCCAGGCACAGAGGTGAGACTGACTGGCCTGTAGTTCCCCGGGTCTTCTTTGTTCCCTTTTTTGAATATTGGAGTTATGTTCCCTTTTATCCAATCAGCGGGAACTTCACCAGACTGCCACGATTTCTCAAATATGATGGAGAGGGGCTTAGCAGCTTCATCTGCCAGCTCTCTCAGGACCCGTGGATGGATTTCATCAGGTCCCATGGACTTATGCACATTCAGATTCTTTAAGAGGTCACGAACCTCATCTTCTTGTACTGTGGGTGGTTCTTCATTCTCAGAGCC